>JARHVA010001364.1:260000-292500 GCA_037957365.1 Torreya grandis | reverse complement strand
CAGCATGTACCCACATTCTCTATTTATATCATTATCATAGGCAACTCATTACTTGGTATTTATATATTTCACCTCATCAACTAATTTTTTCATCCATTTGGGTATGTTAAACCCATGATATATTGTTGGTTTTGAGAGCTCCACCTTGTTCTTTCTTTCATTATCTTGTATTTATGTATCCATCTTCCTAGTAACACTAAGTATCTCAGCCTTTGAAAACTCACTTGTCCTCCTAATAATATATTATTTAGATGTGATTTATTTAATTTATTGGTTTCTTATAATATCTCCTTTGTATTCATAACTGATATCCAAATTTGATCTGTTATTTACCTTTTCTATTCCCTACTATATGGGCAAGTTCCTCTATAAGATTTCACTATTTTCCATAATTTTTTTTTTATGTACTTCATTTCCTTATTCTAACATATCCTCCAATTCATCTTGAAACTCTAATGCATTTTCCTTTTCTTCACTTATTTTTTACATTGATTTTCCACCATATTATTCATGAGATATTGCAATCCCTCTCATTTTATTTTCTGATTTCTATATGGGTACTTTGTTTGCCTCATTTAGTGCAGGCTTCAATATCTTTCTCTTGATATTCATAAGGGTGTCCTTTATACCTACACATTCAAACATAAATATAACATTAGATAATATAAAAATATACTAAAAGGTATTCACAAGTGATTCCTTCATAAATAATCTCTTCTTCCTCTTGTTTTCTTCTTGAGGTTCTCTTATTAGCACTTATTTCTCCCTTCTATCTTCCTTTATGTTATCTATAATGATAAATTTCTTCACCATCTCCATTTTAGGTTGCTCAATTGGTAATTATCTTTTTTTCAAGCCTCTCTAGTTTCTTTTCTTATTATTCTTCTCTTTCCCTCCCAATACAACTCTTCTTTTCCTCTTCATAAGTAACCTTATAGATCACTTGAACCTTCCTTTTCATGTTACATTTAAACCATTAGATTTCTTTTTCCTATATGAACTTCACCATGAGATATAAACTCTTAAATATTTTCCCCAAATAAATATGTAAGGTCCTCTGGTATACACTAGATGAGGATAAGCAAACATAACACATAGGCCCAAGGGGTAGGTAAATTAAGTGAATAATATGGAATCAAAGACATGTATGAGAGATTGCAACACTAGATTTATAATTATTAGTTAAGAGGTATATACATACAATAAGACTAGTAATATGTGTACTTGTACCAAAATTATTTTCTATATTTGACCACTTTAATCTAGTAATGAAATAAAAATGAGAATTACAAGTTTAAAGGAAAATAAAATGCATGTCGTGGTTTGGACAACACACCTTATCTTTTCTCAAGTTGCGCCTTCAATATTTCATCCCTTAAACATTACCTATAACCAATCATATGAAAAAAAATCAATGTATATAATCTATATGTAAGCAACACTATAAATTATAATAAATAAAGAGCTTGAATAGAGTACATCTATGTATGTGTCACATAGTAACTGGGTCTAGAGTGCTAAAAACTAAAATGTTGGAAATTAGAGAAGTAGATAGGGGAATTTGGAACCTCATATATCATCTTTCTAGGAAGATGAATGAGTCCAAAACTTGTAAATGTGTGTTGTACCATTGTGGTTTTTTACCTAGATTAAGGATATTTGAGAGGTGATCATGTTTGTAATCGAAAATAGGAAGAATGATGCTTCATCCATTAGGGATATCATTTCTTGATGATCATAACTCAAGTGTAAAATATATGTATATGTATATTTTAGTATAGGATGAGTTATGCAATCAATATTTCTGAGAAACATAATGAGATTGAATTATTTAATCCCTCCAATCATACCAAAAACAAAAAAAACCACTACATGCGGGAAGGCTCAATATAATCTGTAATTGCTCAATTGGGCTATTATTACATATAAGATTTTGAAATTTTGAATTTGATTTGGATTTTTAAAATACTAAGCACATGTTTCATATCATATGAACCTTGGATATGTCTCATGTTGAAATTATGTATAATAAATGGTATCAATGTATAGGATTTTTCCATAACTATGAATTTGGATAATATACTATGTATGTTTTGCCAATTTAGAAAATTGTATAAGTGTGGAGAACATTATTCCAAATCATGCCCCGACTATGTATAAAGGAAAATAAAACAAGAATAAGTACCAATGTGGAAGACATATTGTTATAAAACATACCCCTAATATAAACTAGAGATGTTAAATATTGAATAATTATGGATAACATGCTTCCCAAGCATGCCCCCACTACAATATAGAAATTATGAATATGTGGAATCCATGTCTATATGACATTCCCCCACTAAATTTAAAATTTGATATAAGTATCACATACTAAATAAATGTGGAGAACATGCTTCTAAAGTAAACCCTCATTGTAATTTGAGATTTGTGCCAAGTGTGTTTCTATTGTGTAAAACATGTTTATAAATATGAACCTACTAATATGACCCCCATTTTGTGAGGAGATAATATATTTCATTTTTTTAGTCTTATCATAAAAGGAATAACGAAGATTTTTTTAATAGCTTTTGACTTGGTAATATTCTTGTAATGTTGTATCTAACAATTTATAACATTATTTTTGGTAGTATTTGGAATGTCAAAAGATATATGTGTAGAAAAAAAAAATTTTGATAATGATTTAACATGTGAAATTTTAGTATAATATGTAAGGTCTCATTTTCTAGATCCTAATGTAACTTATGGTTTTGAATTTGGATAATTGGGGCTCAAGATATGGTCATTTGAAGTTGTGCCAAAGTGGTATATTATGTGGGTTGGAATAGAATTTTGAAATCATTTGCATTTTTAACCTTCATGGATTTTGATCTCTGAGCCTAGATATAAACAATTCCAAATGGTAGATCTCCTTTCCCTTTAATATTCGATGTGCTCGAGAGTGCCCTAGTTGGCCAGGACTTTTATGAGTTGGTAAGTAGTTTGTTGACAATTTATTGGATTTTTTGAGTTTATGCAAATTTGCATTTTGAGCCTTTTTTTAGTATTTTCATGGGATATTAGATGCTTGAATTAGAATCCTTGACACTTACATCAATATGGTAATACAATTGTCCACTTCTAGATGATATTGTCTGATGTATGTGTCTATCACAGACATTAATTCTAACATAGCTATCCTACATGGACACTAGCATCTAACTCTAGTATATTTGTATCTTGTTTTTAGTTTATTTATCTTTATATAATTTTATAAAAAAATGTGATCACTAAAAAGTTTTTATTATTTTTTCTTCTTTGTATAAGGATGTGTATATTTGAGAGTTATGGCATGATTGACACTATTTGACTTTCGCAGATATAGGTTTAGAGGTGGTTGATTGGGATATTATTGATCAAGTTAGATTGGGGAATTCGATCAACTTGGTATAAATTATATATGACATCCACCTCCTTACCACTCTAGTAGAGAGGTGGAACCCAAATACCTATACATTCTATCTTCCTATTGTTGAGATGACTGTCACCCTAGAGGATGTCTATCAAATCTTTCAATTGATAATTAGGGGTGAGAGGGTGTAGGTTGTTGTTGATGATATTCAAGGATATATTTATCAGTCACATGTATATTTTAACATTCAAATAGATCCTAGTAAATAACTGAGTAATTGATTTAGATTGATAACATTACAAGTGTTGATGTTACATGACTACATAAGTATATCTATGTATTATGAGCATCATTTATAACTATGGAGGATGGGATAGTTAAGATTTATTATCATATGTATCAAGTAGTTTATGATGTTTATTTATACATGAATAAATAGTATTGGGCTTACATTATATTATGCAACTTGTATAAATATCATTACAAATTTACATTTGGAGCCATGATGGTGATATTAGTTTGATAACTATGTTACATGTTTAGGCATTTGAGCATATTATAGTAGTATAATTAGTTGGTGGTCCCCTTCCTAGATGGGTCTAATCATAGGTGTTTATTTAGTGGTGGGTATTCTAACATGGTAGAATTCATACCATGATTTAATACCAAACTATTTTGGATAGGATTACTCCTAATCAAATTGTGTGGCTTCCTTATAGGACTTTTGTTGGGTGGCCTAAGGATGGTCATGACTTACAGAGAGTTCATTTTAGTATGTGGTTGATTGATCAATTTCTTAGAGTGTATGAGATATTTTACTATAACTGAGTAACATGATAGTTTAGAATCTATTAGAGTGTTACCTCATCACCACATACATGGCATTACAGAGTATAAAGTGGTCACATGCCAAATGATATGTCAACACCTAATGTTTTATATTTTGCCCCAAACTTAGGTTATGAGTGAGGCTCTATGGTTCCCATAGAAATATGAGATGATGTGTATTTTACTAATGGGTATGTGTAGTGGTGAGCTGGGCCTGATGAACTCTATTGTTACCTATTGTATTTGTGTCTCTAGGTGTCATTATTATAGCATAAGGTAGTGATGGAGAGATAGGTGGTAATGGAAGATATGATTCTCTATCAAGACCAACATTATTTGATGAGTAATACATTAGAGACACATATGGGTATCTTATTTTTTGTTTTTTACATGTGATTTTTATATAAAAGTATTAGGTTTTGTATGTCTCTAACTAGTGTATTATCTCAACTGTGTGTAGGTAACCAGGAGTGGTCAAACATGGTATATCAATAAATTCAATCCCTTACTCATATGTGTTGATGTGCATAGATAGAGATGAATTTATTCAAAGAGTTGTGGATATTTTGGTACATGTGCATCATTATTTGATTTAGTTGTGAGTAGTTTGGTGGCATACCATACAATAACCACAAAGCATGAGGAGTCATGTAAGGAGATAGATAGATAGGACATACTAGAGTGAAGTTCCATTGAGATCATGTAGACAATTATTAAGTTATATGATTCTTTGAGAAAGGAGAATGAAGAGATAGTGTGGTATCTAGGTGCTTTTAAATAGAGAGTACACATGCTTTCATGTTGACATGGCCAATAGTTTGATTTTGGTGCATATACTTCTATAGGTGCTATATTTATGGATGTTTATAGTGATAGGCAGTCTACCACATATGATATAGAACCTAATTAAGATTTATTTTTTCATTTAAAATACATTTATAGTAGTTTATATATATATGACATTGTTCACATTGATTTGATTTGGTATCTAAAATATTTTCACTACTTTATTCTTTGTTAGTCATTATATGATTTATTAATTATATTTATCCTCCATGGTGTATGTTATGGATATGGTAAAATTTATAAAAATTATTTAAATTTAATGAACTAATTATATGATTTTAATAATAAATTACACATTTTATGAAATAGAACCCTATAGAAAACAATAATGCTTTACTATAGTGATCATGTGGTAAAGTAACTATCAATTTTTCTTCTGTAGTTAACTCTACTAGAATTATAAGCATAATTGGTGAATCTATAGGTAAATGTTTTAGAACCCAAATCTACTATGTAGGTACATCCCCTCCACACATGAATCTATCCAAGACATGATCAACCAATTGTTCCTTCATAGGATCAATATGGGAGTGATCAAATCTGGTATAGAGCATATTAGGAAAAGGACTTATGCTAGTGTGTGTTTTCATCAAAGGTTGATGGATCATGTTTTCATTAGAAAGATAAGCATGGAATGGCTCAACCCTATTACATGGGACTTTGGAAGAATTATGTGAATGTGTTCTATATGCCTATTTTTAAAATGTGATGATTACCTAATCTACTAACTATGTAAGATTTTGCTCAAGGGAAAAACACTCATTATCTCTATGACAATTAATACCATGATAAGTGCAAAAGTGGTATCATTTTAACTTCTCAAATATATGAGGTAGGTAATGGGAATTAGGAGGGAGTATGATAAAACATTTTCCAAACAATTTTTTTAATATAAGATGTGGTCTATCTTGGTACCAATAAAACTGAAGAGGATGGTATCTTGTGGTGTTATTTAGTCTAATTATGGTACATACTCAAAAAACGTGTTCCTTTCCTTTCTTCAATAATTTAAATATTTGTGATTTTGTATGTATTGGTGGTTATATAAAATATTTTTGAACTGGTTCATGATCCTTCATAACTAGTTTAGGTGCCCTTGAAACATGAGTCTTAGAATGTTTGGTTTATGATGGAAAAATAGGTAACTAATTTTGTGTATTCGTTACAGAACATGCATACTTATGCACATACCAATATAAGGTCTCAAATAAATTAAATAGATTTTGTAATCTTATCTCTAAGTGGAGAGAGAATACTACTACTAAATATAATTTTTACTTCTAAATATGAGGGTGTCAAGTTTAAGGAATATAAAGCATCCTTAAATCAAATAACATAATCTTGTAGAGAATTATTATCATTTAGGTTCAATGTTTAAAAAAATTCTAATGGTAAATTAGGTAAGGTAAATCCATGAAAATATGATGGGAACACATCCTCAATATTCTTTTAAATCAATAAGGAACAATCTAGTAGGCTATAAAACCAATCAAGACCCCTTTTGTTAAAAGGAAATGGATAGATTTTAATAAAAAGCTTACATTTTGGGCCCAATGTCCAAAGGTTTGTATATATTATTGTAAATTAATTATAAGAACCCATTGACCATAAAATAATGATAAATTATGCATGATAAAATTATGTGGATAAGGCTATTCAAACACATGTCAATCGATAGGTTGTCCTCGTAATGTATTCTCCTCAAAAATATCCTCATGAGAAGAAACTTGTAACCTAAGAGTATTGAATTATTTTTAAAAATATCCCATGGTTTTAATAATAGATAAAATCTCATGAGGATAGGTTTATGTTTTTTGATATGTTTTAAAATACCATTCACATGAAACATAGGGATGGTGGGATTTGTATCACTCTCAAGAGTTGAATCATGACATGGGTTTGAAACATTTGGTAAATGAGTACCCATGGTTAAATATTAAAGTATATCATGTTGGGTATCATGAATTCTAATATCATTATAATTACAATATGCTACTTCAGTTGTAATTTTATTACATTCAATATGAATTTGTGAAATAATTTCACTTGTAAACATTTGCTCTTGTTTATCTCAAAATGCAAAAGAGGGGGGAAAAAAGATATTTGTCACTTCATTTAAAATATCATGATTTGGGTGGGGGAGGTTAAACTATCACTTTCATTTGTTATCAACAAAGTAAGAAAGAATGGAATTAAAATTTTTAGTTTTTTGGATTAATATGATTTATCCTTTAAATGAGATACATCAAAGTGGAGTTTGGACTTTTTGTGTGTCCCTAAATAATGCAAATTTTGTAATTGTTTCCTTATGATGTTCATTGACACTCTCATTTTTCAATTCAAGAAATAAATGTTGAGAGATAAGACATGTATTTTTATTATTACATACTAGAGGGGAAGAACAACTTGGATTAGGTGTGCTTGAATAACGCAAAGAAGACTCAGAATTTTAAACACTAGTATTATTTGGAGGTAAAGGTAAACACTAGATGTCATAAATATTTTCATTATGAGAACAATGGAGGAGAATTCAACCTCATTGACTTTGTCAACATTAGAAGGGGGAAGCTCACATTTGATTTTTAAGATAACCAACGAAGGTGGAAATGACATAAATAGATTTTAAACATTAAGAATAGTATCATTTTTTATGATTATTAGTTCTTGAGATTCCTCATCATTTGAAAACAAAGGAGGAGGAGAATGAGATTCATCATAGCCAAGGGTAATATCATTATATTCATATCCATAATAATAAATATCATTATCACTAGCTTGGTTATTTAGATTTACATTTATATTATTTTTTCTATAATTATTATAGTTAAAATGAAAGGTATGGGGTTGAGCCTATTTTTTATGTTTCAAAAGATCTTTATGTGAAATACATTGATCATCAAGTTAATTAAAAAATGTATCAAAAGGATGTGTATTTTTTGGTTGAGGGTCCTTTGTATGGCCATAAAGTATGGAATCAATAAGGAGTTGAGCCTTTAAGAACTTTTTTCAAAGCGCAATCAAGAGAGACAATTAAATAATAATATTTAACATTCATAAACTAAACCTAAATAACAAAAATCATATTCTAAAAATAAAATATATAAAGATGGAGTGAAATTTTAATGAATGTTAAAAACCCTAATATTCAAAATAGGGTTTTGGTTCAATAAATAGAGGTCAGATTCACCAAATGTTTTGTATGCTTTAGGAGTTTTACAAGATAACACCCTAAAAACTATAGTTATTTTAAAGGAATGACAATATTTAGATCTATACTAAAATATAGTTAATGATAAAAAATTTCCTAATCTAGCATGTGTAATAAATACAATAAGTACAAAGGAAATAAGGGACAAATAGAGTATATTGTATTTAATGTCATGTTCTTGATTATGGCAGTGGTTAGGAGTCATCATGGGGTTGTGTTTGTGTTATCAATTTCATTCACTCTATTTTTTGACTATTTTTAACATTCAAATAGTTGCATTGATTTGGGATAGTAACATTGATGTTTATGTCCATATGTGATGCTAATTTACAATGAGATATATACGCATAAATGACTTCAGATTCATATCAGAATTATGTTGCACCCTATGTAATAATTATGTATCTCATATTATGTTTAAATATGTTCCAGATCTAGATAATAAGCAACCCTACTTTTTTTACATTGTACCTCTTAAAACTTGGTAAAAATGGGTTAATAACATGAGTTGAGTTATCCCCTAAAACCATGTTGTTTCTAAGTACTACCTACATAGCTAATACTGCTAAAAGGGCCTCAGACTCACATGTATTTCTCCCTCATATGCACGTGTGTATAATTTTAATAGTATGAATATATGTTATTTATTCTGGTGACCCTTGATAGAAGTGATGTAATAGTATATTTAACCCTTTAAATGCTTCAGATATTTAAAATAGTTATATAGTGTAGTTTGATAGCTTGAAATAGATAGTCCTTTATTATTATGGATTTGAATTATCAAATTACAAAGTGTGTTAATTATACCATAGCCTTCATATATATGTGAACCTTTTGAATTTGAATTAAAACCTAGTGACATGTAAAAGGTTGACCATAATATGGGCAAAGAGGGATAAAAAAATGGTCACAACATAATATATATGATAAAATATAAAAAATATAAGGCTAGACAGTTGCATCAAGCCTAGACACTAATGTTGATGTTAGTGTCCAAGGCAAATTCAAGTGTTTAGGGAATTTCAATATTCAAAAAATAAGCACATCAGGTAAGGTTCTATGGTATACATAGAATGAGGATAAAAAAAACATATCACATAGGCCGAAGAGGTAGGTAAATCAAGTGAAATAAAATGGAACCAAAGAGGTCCATGAGAGACCACATCATTAGATGTATAATTGTTTTGTAAATATGTATACACAAAAATACTATTAATATGTATACTTGTACCAAAATGGGTGTCTACAATGTCATATGGATATAGCTTCCACACATTCATAGTTTCCAAATTACAATAAGGGCATGCTTTGGAAACATGTTCTCCACATTCATTAAGTATGGTACATATATTCAAATTTAGTGGGGGCATGTCATACGTACATGGATTCCACACATTAATAATTTTTATATTCAACTAGGTCATGATTTAGAAGCATGTTATCCACACTTATTAAATATTTGGTACTTAAACTAGTTTATATATTCAATGGGGGCATGTCATATGGACATGGATTCCACACATTCACAATTTTCATATCTAGTGGGGCATGCTTTGGAATCATGTTATCCACACTTATTCAATATGGTACTTATATCAATTCATATATTTAATGGGGGAATGATTTGAAAGCATGTTCTCCACACCTAATTAGTATTTAACATCTCCAATTTATAATGGGGACATGTTTTGGAAACATGTCCTCCACATTGGTAATTATATCAATTTTTAGATTTATCCATAATAGTGGGGGCATGATTCGACATGATTTTTAAGCATTAGATTCACACATTCACATTATACAAATTGGCCAAAGAACATAATTTTATGATTTAGATTCATAATTGTGACATAATTATTTACATAATACCACTTTTTTACATAGTTTCAACATGAGACATATCTAAGGTGCATATGTTATGTAACATGTTATTAATATTGAAAAAATCCAAATCAATTTTAGATTTCAAATCCATTGCAAATACAATACCCCATAGACTTTTACAGATTTTATCAAACCAATCTACTAAAGTAGTTGGCTCACCTTTTGGTATGGTTAAGGTGAATAAATCACTCGATATTTACATGTTTTTAGGTTGGATTTGATTTTATAAACCAACCTCACTTGGTTATAAGTATCATTAGGTTACACAGTTGAGCTAATCTAAACTATTAGTTGGCAACATAATTTTGGTAAAAAAATTGGGGGAATGTGCCTTCCAATATCAATTTACCACCTTGGATATATTCACTTTAAATATTTATCTATATTTACCCTAATCTTGGTTTCAAATCCTTATAATGATACATATGCTATGAAACAACTTGATAATAGGCAAGGTAGTTACTTTGACACATAAGTGTACTCCTAAACCTTGATCTTTCAATTTCAATCAATTTCAATTACTTTTAAACCATATTATAGAATTTATTTTACACTATAACATTATATTTTTTTTAGGTCATTCACCATCAAATCAGTCAAATTCAACTCAAGCAAAGACAAGGTATGCATACACACCCATGTACTTATTCCTTTCCATTAAATTAACAATTTCATTACTAGATTAAGAGGGGGAAATGTAGATGATATTTTATGATTATGTATCACCCCAACCTTGTATTATTGACAAAATTATACCTTGGTTTTTCTTATTAGTTCTACACATTCCTTAATCTCATAATCTTCATATATTCTCTATTTTTTTCCCTTGTCCTATATCTTAGTTTGACTAGTTTTATATTCATGACACAGACATCCTATCTTATGAAAAATTGTTAAATTGTACTTATCTTACACATCTATAAGTTATAAGACTTTAATTTATCATCTACTCCTTAGAAACTAACATTTGGGACAAATGATAACATTGCCATGATTGTCCTACCCCAATGTAGGTGTCTAGTGCCCTAAAGTCATCCAATTTACAAAGAAATGTTGTACAATTTTTATCCTATGTGATTTAATGCAATTTATATCATAATATGATTGGTATAAATATAATATCAACCTTCATTCATACCTCAGCTAACAATCTAACTAAAATACCAAGGCACTTATCAAAATCACTCTATCAAGTATTAAATTAATTAAAACATCACTATTTCCACACTACTCATAGGTACATCACATATATAGGTATTAAGTACTAAAGGAGTAGTCATAAGTTCTTATTTTATAAGTTACAAGTTAGGAGACTATTTTTCTTTCTTTACACACATTGCATGATTCATAAACAAGCCAACATGTAGGGGAGAAATACATGAGTATGAGGAATTATTCTAGACTATTGGCTATGTAGGAAATGGCCTTTGAGAGTGGGGTCATTGAAGGTTATATTGACACCATGTTCCCACTATCCCATTTTTTCCCAAGGTCACAATGAAGATGGAAAGCTAGGGTTTTGCCATTTCATAAGGAGTGATAGTCCATGACCCATACCTGAATGCACTAGAGTGAAGGTAAATCCAAAGCAAGAATCATCCAAGTTGTCATATATTGTTTCACCAAATATTACATACATAAAAATAAAATTGAACACATAGATCATAATTTACACAACTTTCCTAAGATGAAGCAATTATCTATAAAGTCAAAATCACTATATCCAGAATCAAAAAAATGTTCTAAAACTATCTTTGCACTTACTTTTAGCCTATTCCAAATTAAGATCTATATTATCATCAGAGCTAGATAAGTACCTTATTTTATGTCATTTATATATCTATCATAGTTATGCTTTCCATTAATATCTTATCTCAATTTAAGTATGTATTATTTAAGTTTATCATACTCTATTATAGATATGATATTTACCCTTGTTCCTTATCATTTTTATATATTTAACCTTATCAACCCAAGATGATCCACATCCAAATTAGGGTTAAACAAATTGTAATTTTAATAAAAATATAGACTTAATATTTTAAACATAACATTTGGTTATTATATTTATAAGTTGAACCTTGTCTTGATCTAAAAGCATTTTGTTTTGCGCTCATTCTTAACTCTAAAAAGAAGCATTTACTATGGGAAATATCATTCATCATTATTACTCAACCAAACCAATATATAACATGGTTATAACATACAATCATAATTATAAAATTTATATGCATTAGTAATTTAATTATATTGACTCAAGGTGTATTGAGGTTCAAATATGTGTAAAAATTAATTTATTCTTAAGATAGACCTATGTATTATTACATAATTATATTCATATTGGTGATTTGTATTTTTTAATAAAAAATTGAAATGAGATATTTATAGTTATGTTGAATTTATATTTCCTTGTTTTAACATCTTACAAGAATTTGGTTAATTCTTGTTATAAGGTTGCAATCATACTTCTTGTTGATAGTTAATGCTTTGTTGAGTCATTATTAGTTTTAAAAAATGAAATTTGAGAAATCATTACCACTTATCCATTTGGGATACTAACATAATATTTATATCTTATAAATTCCTTAACCTTAATGTGAGATAGTTTAGCTCTTAGTTATAAACTAAAATGGTATTCTTATTTAGATTATATAATAGAATAAGTTAATCTTGAAATAACCCTAACATTCTATAAGTTAGTTTATGACCTGATTAAGCAAGGAATAAAGTGTAAAGAATGCACATAATGAAATTCTAAGAGAATATGATAAAATTGAGATATTTTTTTTATTATAATTATCATCATTTTTATTTCTACTCTTATAAATTTGGTAAGTAATCAATCTATGCATATGGTCATCCTATCGATCCCCTAGAATATGTGTAGTGTCATGGTCAACATGAATATATGAATCAAACCTACATAATTGTAATTTTGTATAATTTACCTAGATTATAAACAAAAATTACTTACTTTATACCATGTGTGATTAAGTTTTAATGATGTATGGTTTAGTAACTACACATTTAATATAGCATGGAGATTGAATCTATACATTAATTGGTTTCATTCTTATGATAATTACACTATGTTAATAGCCATAATCAAGGACTATAATCATATGATATTGAATTAATGCTAGGTTACTTGATGGTTTTAAGAGATTCTTGATGATTTTTAGCAACAAGGGAAACCTATTTTTTAGGTTTTTCTTTTAAAAAAATAATATTATTATTTTTGTTATTGGTGAAAGCTATATTATGCCTTAAATGTTAATAACTTGGCTTGATGATTAATATGTGATAATTTTATTACATATTATAAAATAATGGCATCATTTGAAAGAGTATCATGTTTATTTAGTCATTGCCTAATATTTTTGGCTACTTAGTTGTTAAACCGATTCTTAGTAAAATAGATCCTTGAAGATGTTATTAATTTCAAATTTAAATTAATATTAGTCTATTAGCTACAAATGGCAAGTTGATAATATCTAATTCTAAACTAGTTCCAAGGTAACTTGATTCTAATCAGTATACATTAGTTATAATAACATATGGAAGTTGTTTGGAAAAAATTGACCCAAATATCTTATTCATGTAAGTTACAATATAAATTAATTATTGGGACTTTTGGGTGAATGATCTTAATATATTTAATTTCCTCCCTTTTTATAAACTATCTTTATGATGATTCTTTATATGTTGAAATGTTATCATTATATACAAATTTATATTTTTTCTTTAAAATGTATTATGTTAATAATGTTGAATGGAAATTATAATTCACTTCTCTTTAATCCTTATGTAAAGATGTTAAAATTATTAAACTATCTGATAAATATGCCAACTACTTAATCTAATGGGTCCTAATTAATTTCGATTCAATACCACAATAAGTAGGTAAGTTCAATAATGTACCTAATTTCTTAAAATTATTGGAGAGCATGCACATACACATGATTGACTATTGGAATCATGGGCTCATAACCCTGAAAAGTCCAAATTATTTTAAGAATATTTTTATGGATTATGGAATATAGGCATGTCAATAGATAAAATACCTAGGAAACAAAAAGGTTTAATATTAGTGGCATATACAATCACTTAATCATGTGGATCAAGACCAATCCCAAATATATATATCTAGGTTTTATGTTGATAAAATGAAGCACATGTAAAAACATATAAAATCAAAAATATAGAATTACAAACAATATGGTGATTAGAATAAGATGGTGGTGTTGATTTCTAAACGTTAAAATTAATTAATCTATTATGGCCAATAGTGGTGTAATAATATCAAACAAGTCTAACCCTATAATGAATTAGATGTATAGGTGGTATTTCTATGGTGATAGATGTAAGATGTAGTGTGTTGAATGGAAGAGACTATGAATTCATTACATAGGAAGCAGAGACAAATAATAATTATTTATATAGCTCTTAGATGTGGTACACTTTTTTATGGAGTAGGAGAGCCATGAGTTTAGTCTTGATAGAGCCACTAGGGGGTGGATTTTTTTATTAGTTTTCAATAAATATACACTAATGGTAGTGAACAACACATAGTGGGGGCTATATAAAGTGGTTGAACAAAAAAATTGTGATGGAAATAATAGTTTAATCAAAAACTAATTTTATACCTTAAGGTTAGTTTTATGGGTATGAAACATTGGTTTTATATAAGTTTAGGGAGAATGAGACAAACATTATTTAGATACTAGGGTAATTTTTGAGGTGATTTACTTAGGTCAAGGTATATGCTTAGAGTCCATCTGATATTTTTATATTTAAGATATTATATTGTTGGGAATAGTGGTTACTATGGGAACCCCTTGTAATAATTAAAACAAAAAAAATCAAAATCAAAAAGAAACTATTTAAAAATAATTTCAATTTTGACTTTTGATTTTAGTGGCCATTGATGATCATGAGATTCATGAGGCCTAAAAAGCTATACCAATAAGGAGGTATGAGAAAAACAAGGGAAATGAATTTTATAATTATATATTCAATTATAAAACCTTATAAAGCATATTAAAAAGTTGGAGAATAATTTTAAAGGCTATAGAGTGGCCCTTAGTGTCTAATGGAAACATTTAGATATAGAATCCTTTTTCACTTGTTTGAGTTCCTAAGACTTATTATAGACATTAAAATAGGATAAAGGCTTGAAAATATACATAACCACACAATGAACATATTGTAAAACAAATAAAAACTAATCTATTAATATTTAAATAGATAGGAGAATCCAGTAATAGAGGTCATTCATGTCTCTAGAGAAAAAGTGGGTGGGAGTATGAGGTAATCCTAATTTAGATCATCAATCCCTCCTTCTCATGATTTTTTTAATAACCTTAGCATGGTTAATAAACCTTTATAACTTTCCATAATTTTTTATAGAGATTTTAAGATAAAGTTTTATATGATGGATGCCATAGACTAAATCTAATGATGGAGTTATGATGTTCCATCTTGCAGGGTCTTATGTACAATATTTTTGAAACTTTATGGGGTCACAAAGAGTGTAATAGATATTTTATTAATCCATTTTTAGAAAAATAAAATCAATTAAATATTATCAACTTGTTTTAAATTAATTTATGAATATAATATACCTAATTGATTAGAATCATCATGGGTCCCATTTGAATCACATGGGACACCAAAGTGTGTTATTTAATAATATAAAACACTAGAATATTCCCAAAATAAATATGGGTCTTGATTGAGACTTTAAGTTTATGGGGACCTCCAAGATAATTTATGAAAATTTAGGTTATTTATGTTGTAGTGGGTTGATTGGTATAATTAAGGACAAAATTGACATTGTGATGACCATGAAACCTCTTATGAATTGAAAAAAATAAGTTATTTTTTCCCATGTCATACTTCAGTTGAAGTGCATTGTATCACATGCAATATCTAGTGTGTATTGTACATTATGAAAAAACAATTTACTAATTTTTGTTTAGTTTATTTGCATGTTAATAATATCTTAATATGAGTATTACTATTTGTTTCATGTAGTCTATCATTTACAAAATTATGTGGTAAAATTAATAAATAACAACATTTTAGTACCATTATCAGGACCATTTTTGAAAAAATAATAGATATTGGATATGTTTACTATAATAAACATCATGATAAAATGAGTGGAGGCCTCATTTGAGGAACACCTACTTGAATTTTCAAAGGAAACATCGACATGTGATGAGTTAAGTCCAAATAAGTGTCAATAAAATGAATTCTACAATGATTTGTATGAAATATTATTTCTAGAGTTACCATAGCATATCCATGATTTGTTAGAAACACAATGTTGATGTGAGTTATTTCACACATACATAGTGGTCGTTTGTTCACCATATCTCTTTAGGGAACTATTATTTGTAACCCCATGGGTATTATTGGTTGGTATTATCTTCATTTGGAAAAAAATATATGAACCTAAGAGTTATAATAACATTTCATATCTTTAAGGCTACTAAATAAATTTTTAGATTTATGGAATAGGAAAATTCATAATATGTATATCTATTAGAAATAACAAAATTATCAAATCACTTCTCTTTCATATCAATTTTTTATTGATAAAATGAAAATTAGATCTCTTTTTATTAAACAATATAATAATATAAGGTAGTAGATTAATTTTAGAGATTTAGAATAACATGTATTTTACACTTAGTAAACTAAAACCTTCTATAACCTTAAAAATAAACTTGAATGTAATAGATAATTATAATATTATCATGCATTAAATGCAATAATATAATGATTATATGAAATAGATGATTATTTTATTAGCTACATATCATTTGTATTGACTACAAATAGCTAATGGAATTAAATTAGTCTAATTTTAGGACCTAAAATCTAAAATAAACTAATTTTAAAGGATAAAATTATTAATACCAACATCCAAAAATTTGGGGTCTCCATAAGTTAAATTTCTTAAAAATTTTGATGTACCAATGAATGAATTTTATCATGCATATTTAATAATATTGAATCATAAAGAATCTAAATGTACACCATCATCTTCATAATAAAATCATGTCCATATTCAACCACATGTATTAAAATAAATTATCACTTCAACTTATATATTTTTAGTAAAACATAATTTTTATATAAAAAGGTTTTAGGAGCAAAATAATTTTTTTTGACTAAACATCCAACTCTTAAAACATAAATTGTAAACATAATTATAATAAAATAATACCAATATGGGATTTAACCACATTAGTTACTTATCCTACTTTAAATAAAATTCTTAAAATTTTGAAAAAAATCATAAAAAACCCATATGAGATGGGTCACTACCTTCGTTATTATTTTACAAGTGGAGCTAAGATCCATTAAAAAATCTTGTTGCATTGAAGCTATCAGGGTTGGATTAAATAATTGATTATAAACTCCTTAGTAAAATGGGCATAATCTTGGGTAATTATGATGGTATCAAAGTTGATGTGTCCTACAACTTCCATTAATTCTTTGTTTCATGACTAAATTATTTCTAGAATAAATTTTTATAACATATTAATTCAATCAATATTCTTAATGGAATCTATGAGGAACCCCATCACCCTAATATTTTTCATTATCCAAACGTATTACTTCTATTTTATAAATGTAATCATGAATGGTGTAAATATAATCCAAAATATTATTTATATATTTATGTTCCATCCCCTTGTCTAATATTGTTTAAATAAAATAAGTTAAATACTTCAATTATCCTTTAAATGTATATTTCCATGACATTTTAAGCCTTGGAAAAATTTTCAATCACACACATCCAATATCCTTATCCTTTTCTATAATGACTTGGAATAACTTTATTTTCATTGTAGACATAAAAATTACTCTAGTTATAATTCTCCATTAATTCATTTTTATCTTTATGTATATTTAAAGTTTTAAACTTCATGTCTCATCAAATTCATTTCAATAAATAAATTATAAGATAAAACTATGAATAAGATCATTATGCAAGGACATGAGAAATTCATAAAATGCCTTAAGACAATCCAAATTTTTTTTAAGGTAGAAGAATGAGTTATTATATTTGATATTTATTAGATGTCTTTAAAATATTTATTATAATCCTCCATTATATGTTTAATTAATTTAATATATACTTTAACCATTGAGTTTTGATATTATATTTCTACTTCCTATCTCTTGATTTTAGCCTTCTTTTAATGTGGGGAATGATCATACTCTCTTCTATTTGTAATTCCAATGCTTTCCAATCAACTTTAAATTTCCTTTTAAAACCTATGTTGAAATCATTAATGCTATTTTTATATCTCATATTTGTTTTTAACTCTAATAAATCATATATATCCTTTTATCTGACTCAATGAAACCTCCTTGCACACTCAATGGTTAATTTGTATGTAGGAACACTGAATTGAGTTATAAATATAGGGAAAGTGGATAAAGGAAGGTAAAAAAATATAAACTTATTTTTTTAAAGGGTTTTTCATTGTATTGTATTTAAATAATGGGGTACAAGGAACCCCAATGGATACTTTAGATATCTCCTCTACAATAAGTTCAGTGGGTTGATTGGAATTAGACTAATAAGTGTTGCTTAGTTGGATATTTGGAGATGGTGGTGACATGGGTAGTTATCCTCTTATGGTTTAATTTTTTATGAATTGATTGTATGTGGAAGATTATTATAGTGGAAGGTACATATTTTTAAGGAAAACCCATTATTGTACTAATATTTAATGAAACTAAAAGGGTAAAACAACAAATAAGTACTTTCTAATTATGGATGTGACAGTTTAGGTCAACACAAAAATACCTTTCACAATAGCCATTGGGGTGTAAATTGGTTGAGGAAGTAGTGAAAATATTTATGTGGATCCTATAATGTAAATTTTAACTGAAATTATGTCACTTTCTATGACTAAGTTGGCAATTAAAATGTAGATAACATGAAAACTTGGTTTCTTTGTTATAATTGGATTGGAATTTGAACTAGAAATATTAGGAAGCAATATACTCAAATAAGGAGGCATTTTTTGATTATTGAGATTGAAATTTTAGGTGAATATAAAGTAATATTATGGTTTAATAGTATCACTTTGGTAGTCCTTAAAATATTATGGTGAAATCTTATATAATATCTTTTAGTCTTTCATTGTTTTAATTTTATTCTATCTTTTTATTGTCCTTGTATCTTGGTCTTTGTTAAGACAATAATATACCAATATACATAAATTTATCATCCATTTATTAATGGAAAGTGGATTTGATAAAGACAAAATCCTCCTTTTAATCTTTATCATGTTGGTGATATAGGGTAATGCTCCAATTGATTATCCACTTGGCCTTCTCATAAGGGTCCCATGTTCTATATCTGTAGTAGGTGAGATTATACATCAAGACATCTTGATCTCTATAATATATAAAAGTAAATTATTCAAGGTAACAAGTTACCCTTTTAATGGGGTAGGAGGTAATATATATAACTTTTTTATTGAATATTTAGGATACTCTATGCCACATAGGTATACTAGTAAAAAATTGATCACAACCAACATATATGGTAAATATAAGGTCAATAAATGAGGGCATCTTAGGATTTATTATATTCTCATAATATTGGCCTTTGGTAAGAACCACAATTTTCCTATTTATTTTAAAGTATTCATGAGGATAAAAGAGATTATTTACATAGGTTTCTCATGGATCCCATTATAAATTATTAGGTATAAAAACTATATATCGGAGAACATTGTGTAAATAAAAATAAGGAAGAAAAGACAGTGTCAAAAATCATTTTTGATTATTATAAAAACAATCATACTTTATTAATTTAACATGGCACAATAAAACTTTCTTAAATAACATTCTGATGAGTAAAAATTCCAAATATTTATAGATACCAACCTCAAAATCTCCATCCATTTTTATATTACAAAAGAGTAAGTTGGGACAAGTTACTTATATGGAGCCACTCATATGGGACCACTCAATAAGATATAATAGTTTATAGGATCAAAATAACACTCTAATACATTTATAAATAGTAGTTGTTAGGCTCTAAATAATAATCCAAATCATTGATAACTATTATCAGTTTCTAGGCTCTCAACATTATTCTAAGTTTATGATACCTTGTAGTCCACTAGGTTCTTGAGAATAAATCATGTTTCTAAAACTTAGTGGTTGATAAGTTACCAAACATCCTAAAAAGACATTGATACCTAATGTCAACTATGTTACAAAACACTATGACATGTCATCCACACTTCGTTATTTTTTATCTCCCAAAGATACTTGACAAGTCCTCCATAGATATTTGGCCCTAAACTCCCAAAAACCATTTCATGTCCTCCATACATAGCGATCATCAGATTCCAAAATATCTTTAACAATTATTCCATAACTAAAGAGTGTTATGTTCTTAAATAATACACCATACCATCCATACTTGGCATTCTATAGGTTCCTAACTATCTCGATGCACCATCCATAATTAGGGGTTCCTAGGTTATAAGTATATCAACATGTCATTCATACCTAGCGCTCGATAGGTTCCTAAATGAATATGACATTTAATATTTTCATTACTATCTCCCCTATATATATATATATATATATATATATAATATTTCATATAATAATAGTGTAATGTGATTAACAAGAAGAAATTTAGGCATTTGGAATGAGATACTTAAGTATCCATTCTCAACTCACCCAGAAAGAATGATAATGATACACTTATTAAAGGAATATAAAAAGTAGGATTTTATTTAATAACATCCCCATTTCTATATAGATAGGATAAAATATAGAATATTAAAACCAATAATACCATAAGTATATAATTTTACTTATTTTAAAACCCTAATCTCAATTTTGACTCTATGATAATCCTTTAAAATGGGGTTTTAATGTTCATTTCGATATCCACAGCCACTCATTAATGAGTGAATGAATATTTAATACATTTTAATACTCTAAAGAGTGCTCAAAATGCACATAGTTCTTTATTTATGTGTGTTTGAAACATCATGATCAATATATAATCTAATGAATTGTTTTTCTGTAGACACTTTACACCATGGAAATTTTTACATACTTGTATTTACAATTATATCTAAGATTTATATTTTTATAGATATTAACATATGTATTCCTTTGTTATAATGCAGTAAGGGAGGATTATTTTTTTTATAAATTTTTTTAGGGCTTTCAAATTTGGGTATAACCTTATGATTGATTTATATTTATAGTTGACTATGATATTTGTTGATGTTATTTACCCATGAAACATGTCTATTTTGACCTTCATAATTTAAAAAATTAATATTGACTATTCTTAGACACTAATGGTAGAGAAAAATACCTATGGCAAACTAAAACCTTCTAACTATTTTTGGTACTAACTTTGGAATGAAACTCAAGATAGTATTTTTAGGATTTTTTAAGGATCTTATATATATTATGGTGATATTGAAAATGTGTATTTGGTAAATTCAGTTGGTCAAGACAATAGGTTGGTAAAATGATATAGGTATGTGTGCATAAGAGTCAAATTTGTACATAAATTTCAAGTATGTAAAATTAAACCAAAGTTGATGTTAAAAAAGTATATAATAATAGATTAAGGTATCTAAATATTTTTTATTTTATTCAAATCTTGAATACAGTTGATTTAAATGATAAAAGAATAGTTTTTTTACTTTTTATACACAACACTTTATGTTGATAGGTATGCCACAAATGTCTTATTTTCTCCATGTAAAACCTACAATGAAACATATATAGATCAATGTCCATTCATTATATAAAAAATATGAAAAATATAGGTCATTAAATTATTTGAAATTTAAAAGTCAAGGAATGAATACACCTAAGAGTAAATGAACTAGGATACCCTTTATTGAGTTCATTCAGAGAATTTCATGGGATGATTATGCCCCAAGGAGATGAAACCATTGAAACCATGGGTTGAGGAGTGTTAAAGTATCAACCTCCATTGTATAAATAAGGTTCTAGAAGTTAAGTACCATATAAACTTAAACTAAACTACTTAAACTATCATAATAATTATTAATTTTGGAATACTAAACTAAGTTTTTATAAAAATGTTAGACCATTAAAATACATTTTAATATCAAAATGCAACACTAAAACATGTTCATATGTCAAACTAGAACCTATAAACATGTTTTTATGTCACAATGGAAATCCAAAATAGGTTTGTATGTAAAGGATAAAATTTTGAGATGGAAGATAGATCTAAAGTGCATGTGTAGTACCATCATTCCCCATTGATCCATAATATATAAATAAATAATTATTTGAATGAAAAACATTCATGGCCCAAATTTTATTTATATATACATCAAAATGATATATAATTTCATCATCTATTTATTAGAATGTATTTCAAATACTTAAGCTAAAATTTGCTCAATTTAACCCTTCTAATTTTTCATAGAATGTCATAGAATACCCTAAATGTCCCTAATATTTATCACATATGTCTCAATATTTAAAATATTTATCATTTAAATCACATTATATAACTTATTAAATAGTGGTATAATTACAATTGGGGTCTATTGTTAATGGGAAGTCCAAGGTTTAAATCTCAATTGGTGTTAAAGTAGCCCAATAATTGATAAAATACCCATTAATGGGGTCTTATGCTAAAGTGGTTAAATCCATGGGAACATCATGATAAATTACTCAAATTTCCTAAATTCGCATCCTTAGTATGGTACCATGGCTTGTATGGGTTAGTTATCCCATCTAACCTTAGCAAAAACAAATCAAATAATATAACCCAAAATGTGAGCTATTTATTTTTCATGGCCTAAATTTATAAGATAATACAAATATATGCAAATATTTTGATATGGTGGATGAATATTTTGAATATCTCATCTCAAACTAATGAGTTATGTGAACCATGTTTTATATATAAATATTTAATCATGTAAATTATGTATACAAAAATAATAAGATATGTCATCATAGAAATGTTTTATTATTAAAGAACATATGAAACATATAATCTAATGTAATTAGAATATAATTTTAATTTCAAGTAGATATATAATTTATTCATGTATAAATAAGTATCACAATAAATGCATAGTAAAAAACATGGTATCACATAATAGAAGTGTGTTTGATAGATATCATGACACCATGCTCATTAAAGATCATGTATGTAACATTGAGCGTGTGTGTGTATGTGAAATCACACACACACTATCATGTTAACGAATCATTAAAGTACTTGATACATTATATTAACCTTAATTTACATGTAAACAAAATGACTATGAAATAGACTAGAGGATATTTTGAAAAAATTGATGCACAACATGATCAAACATAATAAATGAATTGATATAAGATGAAATATAGCACACATAAATGATCACACAATGTAATAATAAAAAATATCAATTATTCATGTATAAATTAATTTTATTCCACATAATAAATCAATGACATCATCCAGTATAGCAAAGAAAAATATCCATGGGAAATTTCACTCTAGAAAGTATATGAAAAAATAAGTCCTATGTAATAGTCTACTATGATAAAAAAAATACAAATATACATCATGAATAAATATATGAATAATCCACAAGTATATACATGCCTCAATTTTACAATGGTAACCCATAGGTGTAAATAATTCCATGCATTTGTATGTCCATGCATCATATGCAGTGTGTATATCCTATATCCCACTAGTGTAGACTATGAAAAGTATGTGTGTAGAACATGGATATATATTTCACCATTTATATGATAAATAAAATTAATCAAACACTTATAACATAAAATAATTAATTCATAGGTCATACTTTTATAATTTTTCAATAATTTTAATTTTTTATTTTTTATTATATTTAAGTGTGTGTGTGTGTGTGTGTGTGTATAACTATATTATTTAAATTCTTAAATTTTAATTATGATTTATTATATTTAAATTTAATTATTTTATAAATAAATATTATTATAATAATGATATTATCATTTATATTTTATAGATCGATCAATATGAATGTCACATGTAGTGTGTAAGGAGTAACATTTATATCATTATATGAATCAAATAAATAATCATACATTACAAAATATTCAAAATTATCATCATAGTAAAAATAGTCATGTAAATTATTCAAATATTTACTTCCATAGTAACTTGTGTACATTTTTATATTCTAGTATAATGTGCCAATGATCAATATGGAATATGAACACAAGAATTCAATAAAACTATCTTATGACGTGATGAGCTAGGTAATGTTTGTTGAACATAAATAAATCAATAATGTAATGGATGTTGGATAATTTCACTTTGAGGAAGGTAAATGAATTGAATTTTATTTTTATTCATAGGATGAACCTATGTTGGTTATAAAATATGCTACTTTGTAGGTGGAATATTAAATGTATATGACTAAATGGGGTAATCATATGAAATACCCAAATTAGTAACCATTCTTTTCAATATATATAGTTTAAGTATCAATGTACTTGTTGAGAAGTGTTTTCATTGATGTCAAGGTTGATATAATTTGATGTTAATATGCATGGTGTGTGGAGTATGAGCTTGTATGTCTGATATGAAGACTCATAATAAAACATAGTGAGCTACTAATATCCTTGGTCAAGCTTTGAAGATCTGCATAAGCATCTCCAAAGATGCTCCGTTGACCTATAAGATGTTCTATTAAAGCTCTAAATATCTACCAAGTAGATTCAAAGATATTATAATGAATATTTAAATACATATCCAGCCATGCTTCAAAGATTCCTAGCCATGCTTCAAATATGCCTACCCATGCTTCAAAGATGCCTAGCTATACTTTGCAGATTAATATAACAATTTCAAAGATATCTATTATACATATATAGATTTTTCCTCTTTATATATTATTTTATACATTAATATTCATAGTAATAGTATAAAATAATATGCCAATGTCTCTCTATTGAGAGATAATTTAAAGACAACCTGATGATTTTTTTGATGTTGATGTCAAAGTTTTAGGTTAAGGTAAGCATGTTTTAAAGTACTAGTCTTCAAATATAGGGTGTCTTGAGAAGCATAGTCATATCATGATCACGTGAATGGTGATCATGAAATATTATGTGTAAAGTTATAATATTGTCTAAGGAGCATGAGAGGCATGTGATCAAGGTGTATAATCATCAAGAGTATTTCAAGGTCAATTGGCAAGCTTCAAGCACTTGAGAAGTCTAGTCATGACACTAGTCATTACATGAAGAGACCTTATGAGAAGGTATGAGCTTGGTGTCTTGGTGAGATGAATGCACAGAGGCCTAAGAGGATTTGTGATGTTTTTTTATAATGATTATGAGGCTTTGGATCACTCAAATGAGTATTAGGGTAAGCACGCATGGGTAATACCTACAGACCTAATATGTAACTAGACTAAATGTAGACCTTGCTTGGCCTAATCAAGCAAAATAAGTTATTGATAATACATATGAATAATAATTGATAGTTTTTAATCATGAGATAGGTTTTTTGAGTTTGTACATTAGGTTTTGATAGCTTGGATAGTGGTTAGAATGTCATTTAAGAACTATTGTGACTTGTAAGTTAAATGCTTAAAGAGCAAAGAGAGAGAGATGGTGGCTATACGGGGTATTAGGATAAATTAATTTATAAAGTGTGAGTATGTGTTCATTTAAAAATTTATTTAATTTTTTTAAAGTATATTAACCAATTTTCAAGTCAAAATTTGAAAGTTAAGGTAATAAAAAGTGTTTTGATATCTATTGAGTACACATAATTAAGGGTTCTCAACCCAAAAAGGAATTTCAAGTGTTAATTGTCATGTAAAACCTCTAAATGGGAATATAAGATATTTAGGAGAGATTGGAAAGTGTACTAGATAAAATATACAATCATTAGTTTTGGAAATGAGGAGCAATACTTTATGAATAATCATTAACACTAGAAATAATGGTAACCCTCTCTAAAACTCTAATAGTAAATTGATGAGAGATATTATTATAAAGTGATAAAAATGGTTTTAAATGGATATTTAAGTGAGTTTATAACTTATTAAACTCTCTTAGGAACCTCTAGGTATTATTGGTTTGTCAGGTAAGTGAATGGACCTTACAAGAAAGGCCTTGTTTCCCAAAGATTTGATGTAGCAAGTAGAGTTGACCAAGTAAAAGTTTCTGATTTGATGAATTTTGAAGATTTATACTTTTATACTATGAAAATTTTGATTATTTTATTATTTTATAATCCCTAGGTGTGCTAAACCATTCATACAAATTGACTAGTCACTGATAGACCTAGTGGTGTAGCTAGTGAAAAAACTAAGTAGAAGTGAGATGTTGATTAGGGATGTGTTATCATGGATTAGGGATGGATAAAAACACATGAGGATGTTTTTAAATACCTTTAATACATTTCCATATTGTATATAACATTTTTTTATGATTGTATATATCATAAAGTTACTCTTAAATTAACTTGTCTAACTCAATGAGGTCTATGTACAATGAAGTCATGAGATTGGTCTATAAGACCAATACTGCTATTAAATATTATGATCTATTTATTTTAAGTTGTTTTTATGATGTTTTAATATCATATTAATGAATTTTAATTTATTAATTATTCCATTTAATATATCATAATTTCATGTTTTCATGACTATATTTGAAACTAGTTGATAGTTCTTAGTGGGCTACTTACAGAGAAGGGTTTGAGTCATTTTGACCTATGTAATGAATTATAATTAACTTGGTGAAGTTTTTAAATTTAATTTATCCTATTTTTTTTTTTTTATTTCCATGGTTTTTAGGCAAAATTGTGCTTATGCTTCAGTTTTTCAAGATAGATTTTATGGGTATACAAAGGCCAAGTATGAACAATGTTTTGAGAATAGGTTAAAGTGGTGGTTGGATGTAAAAGCTATTTCATACCCAAAGTAAAGCTGGATTAGGTATATTTAATTATTATTTTATATTTACCTACTTTTTAATAAGTTTTATATTGTTTCAAATATTTCAAAGGGTAACATGTGTTATTGAAGACCTAATTTAATTAGATCTCCTTAAGGCCTAAAAGGGGGTTTTGGTCCTATACACTATGAATGGCATATGATAATGTGTGATTAATTTTTTTGTCATTTTATAAGTCCTATTTAATTTAAAATATAAGTTATCAAGTGTGTATTTTTGAACAAGAGGTGTATGAGTAAGGGCTTAATATTAGAATAAGGGCTAATAGGCCTAATTGGCTTGTTACAAAGCATGAGAGTTGAAGTGAAAGATATAAATTTTTGAAGATAAAAATGACTTCATATATACCATCATTAGGGTATATAAAAACTATCATGAATATATAAAATGGGTACTTTATATTACAATTAAGGTCAAATGACCTAATCTATCTTGAATATACCTAATTGAGCAAAGAAGGATAGAGACCATTTTGAGAAGGATAGAAGTGTATGAAGAGCTGAAGAAGGTTATCATCATTTACTATATGATAATTAAATGGTTATTAAGGTGATAAAAGTTTTAAAGTCTCTGATCTAGTGATGATTCACAAAGGGGGTTAGTGCCTCCTTATAAGTGGGTGCTTTCTAAAGCTTAATCAAGTTGGTGTTTGGTTAGTTGGGGTTGGTGTTCCAAGTGAAGTTGGTGATTCAATAAATATTTAAGTTTGATTTCTAGGAATTTTTTCCATTTACATCATCAGTGGGTTTTATTCCCCTTGAGGTTTTCCCACTCAAATAAGTGTTTTGTGTGTTATGCTCTTCTCTCATGCTCATAAATCTTAATATATTGCTAGTTTAATAGATTTTTTTGATAGTTAATAAATGATAAGGTAAAGTTATAAAAGTTTTTTAAGATTAATTCAACTCCCTCTCAATAATTATGTTTCTAAAAATGAGTATTAGATATTGGTCCTTCATGACAAATCTAACAACTTTAAGGTGATCCTAAGAAGCACAAGATGTCTTGTGATCTACAAGGATAAGATAATATGTATGATGGAGAATTATACTATGATAGTGAATAAGGAGAATCTAAATTAGACCTTAAATGTGAGCTCATAAGATCCATTAATGATTTGAAGAATCAAAAGAAGAATATAAATGATCTTAATAGTTAATTAGAAGATGTCAACATAAGGTTGAAGTCAAAGGAATTTGAGTGTGACCAGTTGAAGGATGAAGAATCTACAACCAATAGATAAAATGAGAAAGTATGAAATAGAGCATGAGAAGTCATAACAATTCAAGAATATCAACATGAAAAAACCAATTGGGTATCCTAATGTAACTAAGGATAATTCATCTTGAAACCATGGTAAGTACATGGATGTTGTTTACTATATCTATCATAATACAAGACACATTGAAATATTATACTCTAATAAATTTGGAAGGCCTACAAGATTCAACAATACATATGAAGCTAATAAAATGTACAAAAAGGATCAAACGTTGGTATGGAAGAAAATGCAAGTTAAGAGAAATCATATTAAGCCCAAGATGTAAGATGGACTATTTTCCAAGGAGAAACAAAAGACCAAAGATGATTATATGATAACATTGAAGATGAAGGCATGAAATGCTATATAGATAGTGGTTTCTCAATCCACATGATAGGAGATATAAATAAGTTCATGTCATTCAAGAAGAATGCTACAATAATAGTGAGGTTTAGAGATAACACAACTACCAATATAGTTTGAAAGGGTGTCTTGAGTTTGTATAATGAAAATACCAAGACTTAAAATATGTTGTATAAGGAAGGTTTGAAATATAACCTACTCAGTGTAAGTTAAATGTGCAATCAAGGACACACACAAACCTTTCATCACATAGTGTGTGAGATAAAGAGATTCAAATTAGGAAGGCTAGTTTTAATACCAAGAGGACTAAGAACAACCTATATGTATTAAGTGAGAATAATAAGGAGAGATGTTTCATGATCAAGATAGATGAAATTTGGCTATGGAATGAAAGGATAGGTTACCTAAAATTTGAAAATCTAGTCATAATTAGCACTAAGAATTCTATGAATAACATTCCTAAGATCATCAAACCTACAAACATACTTTGTAAGACATGTCAACATGGTAGGAAAACTAGAAGAAGTTTCAAGTCCAAGGAGTACTCTACCATAAAACTCTTGGAGTTAATCCACACTAATCTTTGTGGCCCTACAAGAATTAAAATAATTTAAGGAGATAAATACTTCATGTTACTCATTTATGATTACAAAAGAATGACTTGGGTTGCATTTCTAAAAAAGAAATCAGAGGTTATTGACAAGTTCAAGGTATTCAAGGCTCTTATTGAGAATGAGAATAATTAGGAAGATTAAGTTCTTAAGATTTGATAGAGGAGGGATTTTTGGTCTAATGATTCTGATGAATTATATGATGTTAATGAAATAAGGAGACAATTCTTAGTAGCTAGGACACCTCAGTAGAATGGGGTAGTGGAAAGGAGGAATAAAACAGTTTAAGATATGGTTAGAACTATGCTAAATGAGTTTATATTATATGATGGAGATTAAAGAGAGGTAGTAATCAATGTTTTATAAAATTTGAATAGAATATATAAGGACTAATGGCAACAACACTCCTTATGAACTTAAAAGGGTATACCTACAAATATAGAACACTTTAGAGTATTTGGGAACAAATGTTTAATCAAAAGAGATGAGGAACACTTGGGTAAGTTTGATTAAAAATATGATGAAGGAATATTATTAAGATACTCATCAATGAGATAAAATTAAAGATGTTATAATAAGAGACTATAAAAGATAGTTTAAAATACAAATGTGAAGATTAATGACACAAGGAGACTATAGAGAATTTAGAGAATTTAGAGTTCAAGAATGATAAGGAGACTATAAAGGTTGATGAGGAAGAAGAGTAAGTTGAAAAGAGACATGAATCAAAAGGACCCTTGATAAAAATTCAAAAATATCATTCTAAATCTTAAATCATTGGCAACAAGAATGTGGGTATGCAAACAAGGGGAAGACTAATAAGTAATATAGATCAAGAGAATGTTTCTCTATTATCCAAGATTTAACCAAATATTCTTATATAATTAGAAAATAAAAGTTTTGTACAGGTTATATGAATAAGGAGTTAGATTAAATAGAGAATAATGAGACCTAAGAACTAGTTCCTAGGCCTAAAGATAGAAATGTCATTGTCACAATATGAGTGTCTAGAAACAAGTTGAATGAAGATGGATAAGTCACTAGGAACGAGGATAGATTGGTATGAAAGGGATATGCACAAGTTTATGGGGTGGAATTTGAGGATAAATTTGCATCAATATAAATATTGGAGGTCATAAACTTATTTCTATCTTATGCATGTTTCAAAGTATTCAAGGTATACTAGATGGAAGTCAAATCTACCTTCTTGAATGGGAATTTAGAAGAAGTGTAAATTGACCTGAAGGGTTCCCATTATCAGATGATAAAGACTATGTTTGTAGACTGAAAAAGGTATCTATGGTCTAAATTAAGCTCTTGGAGATTGGTATGCTAGGTTGGAAAAGTATCTATTGGATCAAGGATTTAAAAGAGGAGTTATAGATAGTAATCTATACATGAAGATAAAATATGACCATCTGATGATAATAATTATCTATGTGGGTGACATAATCTTTGGTGGAAATAATGAGAACATGAAAAAGGCCTTTACAAAGGTGATGAATAAAAAAATTAAGATGTCCATGATAGGAAGACTATCATTCTTTCTTGGGTTACAAATCAATCAATCTAAAAAAGGCATATCCATCTCACAAGCCAAATACATAAGAAAGATGTTGAAGAAGTTTGAGATGGAGGATTTCAAGGTAGTTAGTATACCCATGATCATAATATGTAGGATAAGCAAGGAAGATGAGTCTTAAAAGTTCAATAAGATATCATACAGGCCAATGATTGGAAGTTTGTTGTATACCATTGCCTCTAGACATAACATCATGCAAGTACTAGGTCTTGTGGGAAGGTTTAAATTAGATCTAAAGGATAATCATCTACAATCAGTCAAAATGATACTAACATATCTCAAGGTTACTATGGAGTATAATATTATGTTATCCAAGAAGAAAGGAGCTCAATTTTATAGCCTATATAGATGCATATTGGGAAGGAAGTATAAATGATAGGAAGAGTGTGTGGAGGATCCTTCTTCCAAGGTTGGTACCTAGTTTCATGGATATGAAAGAATAAATCATCAATAGCCTTTTCTAATTGTAGGTATGAGTACATTACATCAGCTTCATGTTTCACTTAGGTCATATAGATGAGATAGACCCTAAAATACTACAAGGAGGAGTATGATGGTCCTCACCCTATCTATTATGATAATATGAGTGCTATAAGCATCTCAGATAACCTTGTCATACACTCAAGTACCAAACATATTACCATTAGGTATCATTTTAAGATAATAGGTAAGTGAACAAAGTGTCAAACTTGAATATGTTTCTACATAGGATCAAATTGTAGACATCCTCGCCAAAACACTTCTAAAGGTAACTTTTGAACACCTAAGATAGGAATTAGGTGTAATTCCTACCTCTATAAATCATTATAAATTTCACCTACTAGGGTGGGGGAGCTAATCATGCTAATTATCTCCAAGAATATGTGAGTTATTCCAAGAAAGTATGCATGGAGATAAGGGTATCATGTTTGTTTTATGTATCATAAAATCATAGTTTTTTTTGTTGAGTATTTTGGTTTTTAGGATTGTGATCCAAAGAATTGTAGACATCACCTTTTCATTAATGTGAAAATTGGAGAAAGACAAGTATGGGGAGATAAAGATGATCAGTGTTCAAAATGTTTTTCCAACAATGGCAAAGGGGGAGTTTGTTGAGAAGTTTTATCATTGATGTCATGGTTGATATCATTTGATGTAAAGGTTGATGTTATTGATGTCTATATACATGGTGTGTGGGGTATGAGATTGTGTGCATAATATGAATACTTTTAATATAACATAGTGATCTATGAAGATCCTTAGTCAGGCTCTAGAGATATACATAAGTAGTTCTGAAGATGCTTTGTCAAGTTACGAATATGTTATATTGAAGATTCAAAGATCTATCTGGTAGCTTTGAAGGTGTTTTGATGAATCTTTGAATACCTATCCATCCATGCTCTGAAGATGCCTAGCTATGATGTAAATATGCCTAATTTTACTCTGTAGATTACTATATCAACTCCAAAGATATATATTATACGTATATGGATTTTTTCTATTTAGATGTATTTTTTAGACA
>JARHVA010001364.1:0-255000 GCA_037957365.1 Torreya grandis | reverse complement strand
CTTATAAAAAAATAATAAGTATAAATATTTAGTAATAAATGATTATATTAACTATTAATAATTTTTTAAATTATATTATTTATAAGAAACTTATTCTATTTGAAAACCATGGATTGAATATTAATAAGATTTTATAAAAGCTCTTGATTAGTAGACATAAATGATTAATTAGTAATAGTTGGCATCATAGGAGAAGAAAGAATACAATGCACAAAAGTATGTTACATAGGGAGAAACACATAAATATAAATATATATTTTTTTCCCCACACTTGGTGTAGGCATCCTATATTTAGTAATTAGATTTGACACATAAATATTAGTAGCATAAATAATGGACTAAAAACCTACTATAGTTTATGCCTCTAAACTTAGGATTTGTGTCACTCAAAATTTGAGCATTTCATTCCTCAAATTTGGGTTCATTAGTAAGATTTTAATTTTCACATATATTTACATGTGACATTAAATTAACCATATATGGATTCATTTTATGATATTTTGTAAGTTCACATTGATGTATAACATTAAAAAAATCATGAAAATTTGTATAATTATTTCAATTATGTGCATCCAAATTAATTTGATATTTCATTATGATTATGTGTGAATAAGGGATAAATATAAATCAGATGTAAAATTCGAACCTTGATCTGTGATAAATTTAAAACCATAAGAGAATATAAAACCCTAAGGTATAAGGGACATAGGGTTTTATTTTATCAATTTGATGATCGGGTTCATGATTAATATGATCTAAATGAAATTAATATATAATTATTCATATTATATAAAATTGGGAAATAATCATACAAATATAAATGTAAATGGGTAGATTGATATTACATTTATAATATTATAAATTAAAAATAACCATCGAAGAGAGGTATTTAATTTATTTTGATGTCTTCTATATAATTTATTAGATCATAAAAAAGGAGATAAAATCCTCCCTAGATGTTACTAATAAAACTAAGGCCCTTTCTATAACCATTATTGTCTAATCCCTATAGACAATGTCCTTATTCATTATGAAGGTATATGATGCCTCATGTCATTATTCTTATGCATATAGATGCCTCATATGTGTATGTTTGCCTTTGATAATGTAAAATGATCCATTTTTTGTTTATTTTTATCTTCAAACCATAATATCAATTTAACCACAATATAAACCTTGAAAAATGGGTTAATATGTTTGATTAGACAATGCAAACCACTCCCCATTGAGGGAATTTTTGCCTACATCCCAATACTATGAAGATGGTTCAAACCACATATAGCTCTCCCTCTTATGCATGTTTTCAAAATGTAATGATAAATATAAAATGCAATGAAATTTTATATTTTAAAACATTCAATCAAGAAAATTTTGACCTATGTGTGTATTCACACTTAAGTCTAGGACTATTATTTTTAGGGATGTTAATATATGTATGCCATTATGACAATGCATCATGAAAATTCTAATTAAGTTATCAAAATGCCTTGGATAAGAATGAGTCTCGCTTGGATTTAGAAAATTAATATGATCTTGTTTATAGGTATGGATTATAGAGGGGTAGATCTGTAAAACTTGAGCAAAGGATTGAAGAAAGGAAGGAAGAAAGAAAATACCTAGAAATGCAAAAGTTTGTTGGAAGGTATGTAGACTAGCCACATGAGAAAAAAAATTTCAATTATAAAAAAGAGTGGGAAAATATGTATATTTAATGACCTTGAGAGAGATATTAGTAGAAAGGACATAAAAGACACTTATAAAATATAGATAAATACTTATGGGAGCCTAAACAAGTGGAAAGAAGGTTAGATATTCAGATTTAAAACTAGAAAAATAATTATTGATGATTTGTGCACTTTTGAATTGTTTTTTGTGGATTATCTATGGAATACAAGACATAACTCTATTTGGAAAATATATGTTATCTTAAAGGTTTTTACTGCACATATTAAACTAGATATTCAAGGGGGGAATTAGATCTTCCTAACCTAGGATATGAAGTTATTGATTCTTCGGAATATAAATTAGTTGGGATCAAATAAGAAATGGTTGAGACATAAGATCTAAAAGCCGCAAAGGAGGGAGTTATTTATTTGAAAATCCTTGACTCAATTTTGAATAAATCACAATGTTAATGGTCAAAGGCATTTTTTGGGGAAATTTTAAGGAAAAATACCCAACATTGACATTGTTAAAGAATGGGATAGTAGGAAGTGGAAGATAAAAGTTTAGGTAGAGATTTTAGCCATGAGTAAGTATTTTTCTCATCTTTATCAAATTATGAGAATTGTTCAAATTATTTGATAGGAGGCCCCTAGTTATTAGGGGAAAATTGTTTCTCTTAAAAATAAGAACCTAGGTATGGTTCCTAATAAGTAAAAGTTTAATAAAATGACTATTTTTATTAATATTTTAGGCATCCTATTGGAATTTTTATAACAAGAAGTCTTAAGGGGTATTTTTTACTCCTTTGGCAAGTTTATCTCCCTTTGTCTAGTTAGTAAATCTATGAAACATATTATATTTTCTATAGTATTTGTAAATGTCTTTTTAAACAAGGACCTACCTTCTTATATCAATGTAGTGTAAAAATATGGTGAAAGGATACAAATGATATATTATGAAATCTTGTCATCCCCTATGAGGAAAAAAAAAGAACACATAACCCATGATAGGAGAGTAGATATGGTGGAGGATCAAGTGCCAAAATAGTTATAGGATGGAATGTATTTAGGTATTAAGAACCAAGATCAAATCCCTCATGGGGATGATGATGAAGTCATTGAGACACCTATGTTGGAGTAATATCCCAATGCTTTTGAGCATAGAGAGATTAAATTTTTGGTAGGCAAGGACCAAGACCAGTAATAGAGGGGATCTAAAAAGAGTGATACCAAGAATCTAGAGGTTCATTTAAAAAATCAATCCATTTCATATGAGTTAAATGTAATAAAAAATATAAATATATCACTATGGGATATATCTTTGCATCAATAATATGCCACTAGTGAGCTAGAGGATGGGGATTTAGAGGCCACCCTTAATGATGAAAAGGATGATAAATTGGAATCTAGCATCCTACATGAAAAATAATTTCAATAAAATAGTACATCCTAGTGACATAGTGATTAGGGGCACCAAATGTAAGGATTTTTTTAGATCATAAAACTTAGGGGTTAGCTATAATATGTTCTAGTTTTGATAAATTAGATGGATTTATTATTGAAGCTAAGTTATTTTTACTAAAATTTGGTATAATTTTTATGGTTTCTTCTAGTTTGTTTGTTATGGTTTGTTTTTTCTAGGTTTTAATGTTGTATATCTTTCTGTAAAGGTTGTGAGATCCTTTAAAACCCATTTTTTTACCATTATGAAATAAAAAGGTTCTTTTTTTTAGGAATTTACAAGAGGATTATAACCTTAGGATTGATCTATATTTATAGATAACTCTTTTATATCCCACTATGTTTAACCCATGAAACATGTCTATACTAACTAAATTAAGAATTTAAAAGTTGAAAACTATCCATTGAGTGTTCTTGGATACTACCATAAAGGTATACATCTGTTAAAATTGTAATTACTTGACTACATTGATTACTATCATGGGAATTAAAATTAGTAAACAAAGATATAGAGGTAGCATGTTTAGGATTATTAAATCTCTTTACAAAAAAGGGTGATCCTAAGAAATGTTATTTGGTAAATTAAAATTTACATGATTATAGGATGATAGATTGATAGGGTAAATTATACATAATATTTAATTTTTATGTACATTATAATCATGTTAAAGTGTGTCAAAGTTTATTTTTATAAAGTGTATAATACCAAATTTACATGTCTACAAATGGAACACATATTCATTATTTTTATAAACATCAATTAATAAAATATTATTTAGGTACCTATATCATCAATGAAGAAATTTTAATTGGATACCTTTATTTTTAATAAATAAAATCTTCATTGGATATCTAGACATCAATGGATAAACTCTTTATTGGAAACTTATATCATCAATGAATCAATTATTATTTTGATGCACATAAAATCAATGAATAAAATATTTTTTGGATTCATTAAAATTAATGAAGCAAATAACTATTAGATATCTCAAAAACAATGAACCAACTCTTTAGTGGATATATCAATGCTCAAGGTATGTGCCAAAATAATAAGTTGTGAATTATATAATAATCAAATCCTCTTAATAATCCACAATTTATGAAACATAATAGTCACTTGTCTAAAATCATAACACCTCAATTCTTCCTACCTCTCTACTCATTAGATCTAATTAAATAATATGATTATTATCATGACATGTTTTTCTAGTAATATATTTAGTAATACATTCTACAAAATATTCTTCTTATTTATTAATGAATTATCCCCAATCTATGGAATATTATCCCACATCACACTTTGATCCTATATTATAGAGCATTTAAAATGAATAATCAACAATGACAGACAAATGTCTCCCTATACACCTTATTAATTTTCTCTCTTGACCAAGGAAAAATATACCATCAATGATCATCTTATACATGTGATTATCATATCCAAAATAACTTTGAAAACCTATATATCTCATGTATTAAGGCTTATAATTCCCCCCATTTCCTAATAAGTATGAATTATGAGAACCATAATAAACCTTCACCATAAATGATTCAAAGTATGTAAAATGTCTCTTCTTCTCGTCTCTTCTCTTTCTAGATAAATTACTCAAAAAATGTGTTTTTTTAACCTATATATAATAAAATATTATTATTATTCTCCCCATTCCTTCAATAATGAGATAAATTTTAAACATTCCCCCCTTTTTCAAAGTGATACTTCACATGTTTATGTGATGAGAATATATTTAATAACCAATTTATTATGTTTCTTGTGTGAAAACTGCCTCAAAAGGAAGAAAAATACCTTGACCATTAATTCCAATTCCAATAATAGTATAATATATTTTTTGGGTAAGTTTTATCAATTTCCTTCTCAAATGGTTTGATCTTAGGATAATGATACCTATTCTCAATATGGCCCTCATAATTTTTATAAAAATAATCATCAAAATGATCATTAATGACATGAGAATCAATAATATGATAAAAAACATGATGGGTAGTATCATCATTAATATAATAATTTTAATTAATATAAAAATAAAAATATCATTAGAAAAGGTATAAATTAAAAAAAATAGAATCAATAAAACTTAACCATCAACACAATGTTTTGCATGCTTCTTAGAGTCTTAATTCTTCTTCATTACCTTGATGATCTACCTTGAAATTTGGGAATTGATTTCCATAAATTGTTCAATTTATTCCATGCATTAGATAATATCATCCTAAAAAACTATCATAAAACTTATTAAACTTGTAACATAATTTTTGTTTGCATATAAATTCCTTCAAGATGAAAATGAAGCTCATGCATAATATTAATCAATGCATTTCCTACCACCTAATATTTATTTTTTCACTTGAAATTTCAATCTTACATGATAGAATAACAATTTCAATCACCAAAATCACATATTACTTGATACATGCTTCATATAAGACTCAAAATCCTTGAAATTATGTCTCTTTATCACATCAACCTCATAAATTATGTCCATATTTGAACATACACTGTAGATGTTTTTAGATATAATTTGGATCCCTTCCTTACATTAATTAAAAAGAAACTTTGAATTTTATTTGAAATTTTTGAAATGGTCTAACAAATATTACATATGACATAAATATTGACATGGGTAAATATATAATTTATCAACCATTAATAGTGTAACACGGTCAACAACCAAAAAAATAGATGATTACAATGAGATAATAATGTATTCTTACTTTAATTTCCAAACTAAAAGGAAAATTCTATAATTATTCATATAATATGTCATAAATTAACACCCTCTTGATGATTACTTTATAAATTCCAAGTATGTGCCATAATTTTAAAAACTTTGATATCTATGAGAGTTTTTCTCAAAAACATTGACATTTTATCATTTGACCCTTCAAAAAATGAGATAAATCTCTACATAATATCTTAGGTAATAAATACATTCATATAATATCTAACATAAATGAATCCATTCTTCGTTATAAACTCAAACACACTAAAACCACTCTTTATTTGATACCTCTACCATCAATAAATTTAATTTTCATTGGATACCTCTATCGTCAATGAATAAAATATTAATTGTATACCACTTTCATTATTGATTAATTTTTTTTATTGGATATGTGATAATAAATTAATAATAATTATAAACCTTTATATTAAATTAATGAATTATTCATTAGATACCTCTATCATTAATGAATCTAATCTCCATTAGATACTTAAACATTAATAAAGAAACTCTTAATTGGATACATTTACCATAAATGAAACTAGTCCTCATTAGATACCATTTCCATCAATAAATTGAATCTTAATTGTATATATGAACATCAATGAATAAACTCTTCATTGGATTCCTCAACATCAATGAATAAAATATTCATTTGATACCTAAAAATTAGTGAAGTAACATTTCAATGGATGATTAAATATAAATTAGTACAATATTCATTAGATAAATCAAAATCAATGAACCAAATCCTCATTTGATACCTTAATCATTAATTAATGTGACAAAAAAATAATATGCTATTTTTGTAATACTCAAATCCTCCCAATAATCCTCTTTTGATAAAACAAAAGAGTCGCATGTGTTTGGAATCACAGTTCCTCAATTCATCCCATCACTCTACTATTTAGGTCTATTTCAATCATGTTTATACTCATTTCATGATTTATTAGTAAGTTATATGGTAAAAAAAAATCTAAAATATTCTCCTTATTCCTTATCAAATAAACCATATTCTATGGTATATTATCACACACCACAATTTTCTCTTATATAAGAATAAATATAAAAGGAAGAATAAAAAATGAGAGAGAAATGGCTCAATGTATGACTCTCTCTTCCTATATTTGAGCCAAGGAAAAAATAGGTCAACATTCCTCCTCTTGCACCTATAAATATCATATCCAAATCCATGATCATCATCATATTGCTAATAAATTGTCTATACCATGCATTGAGTTTGATAATGACCCATATTTCCTTCAAAATATGAATTTTGAGACTCATGAAAATCCTTCTCCATAAATGAATCAAATGAACTGTGTCCTATTCTTACATCTCTTATTTATATGGAAATTCCTCTCAAAATGGCATGTCCTTCCATAGTATAATCAAATATTATTATTATTTCGATCATGAGAAACATGTTAAAACTTTGATTATAAAATTTAAAAGTAATCTCTTAGAAATATATAGTGATGATAGTTTCCTAAATATATTCCTTCTCTTTCCTATGTGTCAATTTCCTCAATATAAAGAATAATACTTTGAATATTATTTCCAAGTCCACATGTGTAACCCATTTTATAAATTAAATTTTATCCAATCAATGATTTTCCTTATAAAATCATCTAATCATAGGATAAGGTCATCCATTCTTAATGTGGCCTTCATCAACATGATTTAAAATATCAACAACATGAATATTAATAACATGAGCATCAATAATATGATTATTAACATGGTTAATAAAATAATAATTAATAAGATAAAAATTATAGATAAAATAAATAATAATAGCAATAGTGGAGGTAGAAATATTAAAAAAATTCAAAATTGGGAAATTGGGAACCACCAACACACTAATTTACATGTAAATCAGAGTCTTTGTCCCTTTTCCTTAGCTTGATTATTCCCATTTAAATTCATGAATTTATTTCCATAAATATCTCATTTTATTTTCCACCTTGAACAAGATCATTCTAAAAACAACTTATCATCCAACTTCTTCAACTTATGCCACATCTCATTTAACATGTCCAATCACTTAAGATTACAAAAAATCTCATATGTAATATTAATTGGTATATTTCCTACAAATTAATATTTCAAATGTAATTAGAAATTATATTATTATTTATTAAAGGAACCATTTTTCCCATCAAAATATGTGACAAGACAATAAAGTATACATCTATTTTTTTCCACTTACTGATTATATCTTTTACAAACTCATCTATGCACTAATATCTATGAGCTATGTATTAAAGAATGAATTTGTAATGGGGTGGGTTGAAATTTTTGTGATTTTTGAGATATTTCCATATTATATTTGTATACATAAATATAAACACTATCATGCCTTCAACTCCATTCGTATTAATCTTCTTAGTATGTTAAAATCTCATAACTATATTGGTTATGATATATCTAGTTATGTACATCATTCCTTATATTTCCTAATAAATTGACATGGTAAATATAGTATGTTACCTACCTATGTTTATTTAATAATAAATTTATAGGGTATATCAAGATGTTTTCCCTAAAATTAACTAATTATATCTTGACACTTTTAATTATTTACCTATTTATAATAGATTGGAATGGTTGATATAGTATTGTGTTGATCTAGATTCATTATAATACATTATGTATACATTTATATTTTTATTTTACTAAAAATTTATCATGCAAGACCAATCAATACATTAATATACCTAAGTGCATGTCTTAATGCATCAAATGGTAAATGTGTGGGTTGGATCATGACACTTTATGATATATATTCACAAGTTAACTTGTTATACCTATCTATTCAATCATCCAACCTTCATACCTCATATGATGTTTCCATAGATATTGAAACCTTGAAATATGGTTAATTATGAAAGCAATAGTATCCTACAACCCTAAAAGATGAATTATAACTCCAATAGGTCTAAAACCACTCTAAATCAATCCATAAATTACTTATATAATATGTAAACTAATGCATAATCTTTTACTTGAATTTATATTTTATATATTTATTAATAAATTTACTCTTATCAACCATATCCTATATTTCAGTTAAACTATTTTATAGGTGTCTTTTATTACATCTATTTTTTTCACTTATTGAGTATATATGTTACAAACTCATATATGCATTAATATCTAAGAGCCATGTCTTAAAGAGTACAATTGGAAAGGGGTGGGTTAGGATTTTGGTTATTTGTGAGGGATTTCCATATTATCTTTTTATAAATAAATATAATCACTAGCATGTCTTCAAATCCATTCATCTTATTCTTCTAAGTATCTTGAATTTTACCAACTAAATTGGTTCTGATATATCTAGTTATATACATCATTCCCTTTATTTCCTACTAAATTGGCACGTCAATCTTATATATTACTCGATTGTGTCTATTTCCTAATAAATTGATAAGGTATATCTAGTTATTTTTCTTGACACTAATAATTATATCCTGATACTTTTAATTATTTGCTGATTTGTAATAGATTGAAATGGTTTACCTAGTAATTTTTTCTTCCAAATTTATTATACTACATTGTGTATATAAATAAATTTTTCTTTTACTAAAAATTTCTCTTGTAGGACTCATCTATGCTTAAATATTCCTAAGTGCATGTCCTAAGGAGTCAAATTGGAAATGGGTGAGTTAGATCATGAAACTTTGTGATATATTCTCACAAGTTAACTTGTTATGCCTATCTATTCCATCATCCAACCTTATTACCTCATATATGTCTCCTCAAACTATTGAAACCTTGAAATATGGTTAATTATGAAACCATATAGTATCTTACAAACCTAAAATCTGAATTAGAACTCCAATAGTTTCAAAACCATTCTAAATCATCCTAAAATTATTTATATAGTATGTAAATTAATGTATACTTTTTTACTTAAATTTATATTTTATATATTTAATAAATAATTTACTCTTATCTACCATATCCTACATTTAAATCAAACTATTTTATAGGTGCCTTTTATTTTTTACAATTATATATAGAGATTTTATTCATACTTATCAATCCAAATGGACACACCATGCATTTCCTCTACCTACACTCACATATCTTCCCTTAAGTATTAAAAGGAGGAATTAGAGGTTAAAAATGAATATAAATAAATTTTTTCTTAAGGTATTTGAGTCTCAATAGGAGGTATTCAAACAAATAAGTTTCCAATAATCTTTAGAAACCCAATCTAAGAAAATCTAGGTCTTATTTATAACATTTGAGGTCTTTATCCTACAAAAAATATTGAAAATCTCAACTAGATTATAAAGGAATATTGATGCAATGGCAAGTCACCCCAAAGGTAACTATATTTTTCCATATTTTATTCCATTTATTTACTTGGTAGATATCTATAATTTTATTATTGTTATAGTAGTTTTATGATTTTTTTTTTTACTTATCTATGTTTATCGTTATATTGAATAAGTTTATATAGCTATAGGGTTATTAGGATTTCCATTTCACCCTTAGGATGCATGTATGTCCCATTTATTGACCATTTTACCACTTACCATATTTTAGTCAGTTTTTATAACTATCCTTGATGTATGTACCCTTTTTTTTATGTCCTTACATGTTGTTTCCATTTTATATCTATGGCACACCCCTTTTTAGCATTTTATATTAGTTATTTATCTTTGGTTCTAGTTAGAACCATACCCCATATCTTAGACACAGGAATTGTAAACTCATACCCTTGAATTTGATTTTTTATTTCCATATAATATATATATATATGCCCACCTCAAACACCATTTTGGTACCACCTAAGTATATGATAGATATATTTTTATGAAATTTGTTTCTATCCATTCTATAGAGAAAAATATGATTTTTATTGGTCATCCTAGCCTGTCCATACACATTAAACTAGATATATTCCATTGGAATTGAGTTATGTCATTTTAAATACTTTAAATAATAGTTATAGGGTTAATAAATGTAATTTTTATAGGATAAAAATACTCATATACTTTGACTGCACATGATAAGTCTAGTCTAATTATAGAAGAAGATTTAGGAGATTGGAAATCATAATTATGGAGGTATAGTATTTCTCAAGGAATTTTAAGCTCAATATAAGGTAGATTAACTAAGGACGTGCCTCTTAGTATTTTAATTACACAATTAAGTTCATGTATGACTCCATCCTTTACATTTTCTATCTTCACCTACAAAACATTAAGAATTTTTTTACTAGCAATAATGGGATATTGATGCATCGACAAGTCTAAAATAGTTGTGTGTGTGTGTGTGTGTGTGTGTGTGTGTGTGTGTGTGTGTGTGTGTGTGTGTGTGTGTGTGTGTGTGTGTGTGTGTTTGTGTATTTGTGTCTAATATATTAATTTAATTTATTAGATAGATATATTATGCATATAGTTATGGTATTATGTTTTATAATACTTTTATCCTCACATATATTATCATTATGCTTACAGTGGTGTAGGTTATACTAGTATAAGTTATTTATGCCTCTAGATACAACCATTTTTAGATTTACTTTATCAATTATTAGGTTAATTTATAATATATTTGTATGTATTTAAAACCTCTATATCTAATTATTTTATATGAATATAATCTTGGATTTAGGTTTCCATTATACATTAGTTCCTTATATGTAATTTCCTTATTATATCTCAGATGCCCCATTTACAAGTAGTTCTTATTTATATCCTTCATCCCACATTGTGATGTAACCCTTTTCATGTACTATGGTCCTATTATGGTATTATCTCTTTACCATATTAAAGGATATTTATATTTTTTACTTCATTTTCCAATATACAATTTAGTGAACCCAACATGAATCTTAACCTAATACTATTATGATCATTTTCATGTTTTATTTTTATAAATTATTTTATTTTTATATCAATTTAAAATTATTTCCTCTCTTAGTTTCTATTTAGAGAGCTACAGCCCATTTATATTCAATTTAGTTTTTCCTTTATCCCTCTCACATCGGGCATTAAAGGAAACTCCTTATGGTATAATTTATCTCACACTTGATCTCTATATATCCAATACAACATATTTAATCCAAAAAATCTTTAAATACAAATTAAAAATATTGATGAGAATATCATGAATAATCCTTATAATTTTTATGCTCCTTCCAAACATAGAATTCATAAAATCATTAAAAATTTATTGACATGTGTTCTAACATGCACCAACATTTAGGAATTCCATTTGAGATGCCTCTCTTCAAAGGATATTTTTGATATCTACCCAAGGTTTCTTATTATCTAGTGTAGGTGCATTGATCTTCACTCAATGGCTCATTGTGATCATTCCATTTCAAGGGGCCTATTGGTGTGACCATCAAATTTATTTTTAATTATATTATGTGCTTGAATAGTTAGATGGTCAATTTTTTTTGATTAATTGACATGATTTTTATGAATATAAATAAAGTTAAAAAATATCCATTCAATCATGCCAAATAAATCAACATGTTTAGGGTTTTATTTAATATGCTTGCAATTAATTTTGTTATTCATTCCATTGAGTCTAAACATTCAACATTGCAACAATATTTAATAGATACAATACAATAATCAAGATAAGAATTCATTTAGACTAAATTCAAACCATATGTCTAAAAACTTGATAAAAATGATAAAAGAGAGGGAAAAAGGGAAAGAAAAGACTCTAATGATGATGGTAAAATCAATTTCATGATCACATAATTTCCACAAACTAACCACTGAATCAACTAGCATATGCACATTTGCATTCACTAGATTTTGAGGATAATAAACAAGGAAAAACCAACCATAACCACTATATACATGAATAAATTTAGATAAAATAATTCCAAGTCTTCTATTAATCTACTTTCATCATTTTGATAATCAAATCCAGATTTCATTTCAATCATTCCTTTGAATTTTTTCTATCATAATGATAAGGGAGGAGTTGAGGGTGAGATTTTTCTACTAAATAAAAAATAATGTAGAATGAAAGAGTGATTATCCAAAATTTATTTTTTAGATATAAAATGCAACTCTTTGATAGTAAAATATAGTTATTATATTAAAATTAGTGCATCATAAGGGAATATTTTCCCTACAAAATGTCCTAACTACCTCCATTAATGTTGAATTTACCACCTTCTCCTTCAAATATCATCACTTTCACTATTGACAGACCTACACAAGACCATACATGAAGTTAAAACATGCTTCTAAAAGAATGAATTATAAAATGCATCACAAAAACAAAGATAGGTTTTAAACTAGACACAACTAGGCAAAATTGAAGGTACCATTATATTCGAGACAAATTCATATTTATATAAAATCAAATGGATTGAAAAAATGACAAATGGGTCAAATTCATCACTAAAAAAACTTGGGGGTCAAAAATAGGCCTAATAATCCCAAGTAAAATTTTGGGGATGATTAAATAGTTTAAAAGTTTGCCTTTTGAAAAATATATATCTTAGTTCTAATCAAGATTATAAATCTTGAATATAAATATAATGTGCATTTTATATTCATCCAAACCTAATAACACTTATTTATCTGATTAGAACTAGGTTTTGATGAGTTAAGTCTCCCAGGGGTCCCCAAGTCCTAATCAAGCTTGGGACCCTTGATTAGAACTATAATTATTTTTTTAAAGGTTCCCTATATTGGTTAGGGTTTTATTATCTAGATATAAATATGAGATGTTCATTAGGTAGGATCCATGCATAATTAAGAGAATTTTCCCATATATAACTAAGACTGTCCACCTAGCCTAAACCTAGACCTAATTAGGGAATTTTCCCTAGTTAGAACTACACTCATACTAAGACCTACCCCATGACATAATTGGGTATTTGATCCCAAATAATATTTTTGAATACACCCTAATGAATACATTACCTAATTGAATTAAAAGATAATAATAAAACTAAAATTTCCCCTAAACACCCTAAGACCTAGTCAGTGTTTTTACCTCCACTAGCACTAGATCAATGCGTAACTGACTACCTACAACCTAGTCAGGTTTATTAACCCTAAATAAAAATAAATTACTCCCTTATGGATGGAAAAATACCTATGTATAAAAAAACTAATTATAATTTATGACATGAATAAAGTCTAAGATAATTAATAAATTTTGAATATAGACCTATTCAAATAAAAAAACTCTGATCACAACTAGATTTTTGTAATTGAAGAATAAAAAGAAATAATCAATGGTTGAAATCATGATTTAGTCTTGGGACTTATAATTTTTTTATTCACTTGAATCTAGACCTACCTAGTTATTTTGACAATTTTTTTACTTGATCTAGTAAGATTTTACAAGTAGGATTAGAGGGCCCCAAAGTCATCAAATGACCAAGTAAAAAGTATGAAAATGAATCAAATGATCTTGGTAAATAGGAAAAGATTATTATTATAGGAAAATAGGGAAATAATATTAGTTTTCCCCCTATAGTATCTATAAGGATCTAGGAGAGTAAACAAGCAAGATTGGCAAGTGAGGATAGGTGTAGTGAGACCATGCTTCATGACCAACTGTTATATATAAAAAATTATCATTCAAAATTGATTTTCATGATGTGATAAGTTTAAATATCTATAATGGCATGGAAATTAATATGAAAACATAGATAAATATAAGATAGATAGGTAAGCTAAGATTAACATACAATTTGGTAGGTCAAAAATCCAATTTCCCACTAAGCATTTTATACAAAGTTTTCTTGCACAGATGTGGTATTTATAATGGTGATGGTTTCAATTATTAATTAAACACAGAAATTGACATATAACACCAAGTAAACTTGAAATTTTTGATACCAATGAGTTCTGAGTGCAAGCAGGAGTGGCACAAAAGTAAAATAAATAGGTTCTATGATTCTTGGAAGAATTTAGGCATGAAAAACAACACATGGAGACTCTAATAAAAATACTCATATGTATTTTGAAATAATATAAACATGTCTACTAACCTATAATATTTGGATTAAACTACATATTACATGAATGTATTTGAGAGAGGAGAATATGGGAGTACCTAAAGGACCAAATTAGACATTCTCATTGACTTGATGTGTGTGAATTAATTAAATTATAGCTTCTTAGAAACTACAAGGATTGGCTACTATGGATCCAATCATCAAGCTAATGAATCCTACCTTCATAATGCTTAGATATGCATTTATCTACTATCAGATAGGTGTCCATAACCCCAATGTATTTGTCTATGATCACACTTAAGGCATTGCTATACTATTATTTGGTCATCCATAGCCCTGATAGAGGTTCCCTAAATCACCCAAGATTGAGTTTTTTATAAATTGATTTTTATATTTTCTTTTTTTAATTTTTGTTTCTTTTTTTAGTATATCAATTATAGGCTGGCAACTATTACAACTATTGAAAGGCATAATTATATATTTTTCACCCTAGATATTCACCACAAAATGTTTATATAGGAAAGCCTATAAACCATTCAGACGTGTTTTTTGTGCTTGGTTTCAAGGGAATGTTTTCATTAATTTAATAATTTACCTTAACCTAACCCAACATGATTAAATCCAAAATAGACATGATAGATTAAAGTTTTGAAACTAATTTAGAAATATAATCTAACATTACAACTACTCATAGTACTTATGCATTAGAATATCATTCACATCACTTACCTACAAGACTTTTGTTCTTCATTATTAGACCAACATGGGAAATTATAAGGAAAAATAGATTATTTGGGCTAAAAAGAGACAAACAATGAGGTTGGAATAATAAAAAAAAGTAGGAAAGGTAGGCAAAAAAAGTTAAACTAACAAAAAAATTATAAAATTGAACATGTCATGCCCATTTTTTCTTAAAAAAAACAAACACAAGATAATAATTTCAAAAGTAAACCCAAAAAACACCTATGAAAATTAATATAAAATTGAATCCATTCCATACACAAAACATTTCAAGGAGAATATTTCTACTGCGAATAATCTTACTTAGAGCATGCCATAAATCTAAAGATCATAGTTTTGATTCAATCAACTAGCACTCAAAATTCTCCACAAGATTACACCAAAGATTACTACACTTATGTCATTTAAATGGTCATAAATTTAAACCTAATTCAAAGTTGACATAGATGGAATACACATGGTATATTTGGTGGCTCTATATCCATGTTGGCTTCTCTTAGTTCCCTGAGGACATTTCTTTCCACATGGCGTCCTATTGTTTACATGTTGGCCTGATAAGTTTATGTGTTGCACTTGTATTCCAAGGACTAAAAACCATTAGGATTATTCCATATGGAAAAATATCAATATCCTACTATCTTAGATATTTTACCATCTAAAAAAACTTTTAATGGATTATAAACCATCAGGATGATGCCACATGGCAACATCCTTCTAGCCTACCATCCTAGAGGTAAGATCTTTATACAATCAACTCCAATATCATGGGTTTATAGGATGATTCCACATGTAAATATCCTACGTTCCTATTGGTCCAGAGGTAGTATCCTTCTATTATCAACTCTAGGATCATAGGTCATAAGGATGATACCATGTGGAAACATCCCACTCACTTACTAGCCTGGAGGATTTGCACTTTATATGATTTTTTTTAGGATCAAGGGTCGTAAATATGATTCCATGTGGTAATATATTTATTTATTTCTAGATTGGGACTAATCATATGACAAAACACACTGATGTCACTCCTAATTTAGCAAGATAACAACACGTGGCTTCCTCCAAACCATCTATCAAAATTCAGGAAATCAAATAAGGAAAAATTGAAAAAAAAAGGGAAAAATAATACATTAGTTAAGGTAAAAGGCTACACATTGACCAATTTAAAAGTGAACAATTCAATGTTCAATCTATCAAAACTTGTGCTCATGACAATTATTCTAATTGTTCATAATAATTATTCCAACATATAACTGAAAAAGCGAACACTCTAAGTCTTCCCAAATTTTTTTTGGAACAAAATTTATTAATACTAAGATTCATACATGACTTATAATTATCTTCTATCAAAATACAAAAAGTAAAAACTCTTGAAAAACTACACTAAGTAAAATACTTAACCATTTTTTCCAAACATGAGAAAACCTCTAGGGAAAACAATTTATATAGGCTAAAAGGTTGACTTCCAATTAGCTAAGGCATAAATATTTAAACCAAATTAAGGTTTAAACCTAGGTGGATCAACACAAATGGTCTAATATTAATAAAATTCATCAGTTAGATTAAACTATCTAGTTGTTGGGAATGAATAAAATAGGCATCAAGCTTAATTGTAAAAGCCTATGGGATTCTTCCACAATAAAACCTTTTAGTCTAAAACCATGCAAAATATTCAATGAATTATCTCTATTTTTATTCAAAATAAAAATAATTAGATTCATAAATGTATTAAACTCATCCTTGTCCATGCTCAATTTAATGAATAAACCATAACCAATTAAAAATGAGAGGTATATACATAATGAAGAAACTATTCTCCATAGAGATATAATCAAATAACTCACATTCATTTATTATAAAGGTGATAAGTCCAAAGATATTTATTTACATAAGTAATCCTTCCTAAGGGTCTAATTATTAATGTTATCTAACACAAAGATAACACTATACTATTAATGTATAGAAACACCAGTCAAACCTAAGGTGGATGTCTTGATAATGTTATCATAGAAGAACTAATATTTATAACAAATCTTCTTCATTTATTAGATGGTATCATTATAGGGAATTTTTATGTCATGTATTTTACTCAACTTCTAAGACCAAATGGGATTTACATAAGAGCTCCTTTTTACACTGAAATAACATTAGCATTAAGATTTAAACATTATATCTATATTTTTTTCCCAATAACAACCTCATAGATATTTATTTGAGTTCCACACATATTTTCACAAGCTTAATCCATTAAATCACAATACTTTTTTATTACAAAGGGAGACACAATGTTTATAAATTATTTGAACAAGGAAAATAATCTATCAATTTAGTTAATAGATCTTAAAAGGCTAAAGAATATTTTATACATATTGGATATTTCCCAAGGTTTGATAATCCAAGAATTCATAATAGATATAAATCAATTATACTCTAATTTTTCAATAAATATAAAAAAATATTTTAATCCATAGTTGGAATATTATCCAAACTCTTTATTTTGTAAGAATATTACAAGCAGGTTGGTTGATAAAGTATTAAATATATGAAAAAAATCAACCACATAATTACATAGCAATAGGCACATATCAAGGATTGATTAAAAAAGAGAGGACCAATCAATATTCAATGTTGATCTTTGTCAAGTACCAATCATCTACTTGATATAAGAAGGAGTTTTTACTACATAACCTTTTTTCATCATCAAATTATTGTTCTAGACACCCTAGAGCTTGAGATTCCCAACTTTGAGCATGTTTACATTACCTAGTAATGAAAAGGGTGGATATCTAAGAAAGGTTTTTTACATAAATAAGAGACCATGACTGACCTAAAATCCTATTCCCTTACCCAAAGATACTCCCCGTTCTAAATAAAAACTAAATGAGAGGTCAAATAATCATATAAGTGAAGTTGAGCATTCAAAAATATAAAACTAGCAAGCAAGCTATCACAAGATAAAAGGCCCACCAAATTATTGGAGTAATAAGATGATTTTTCATTAAATTTCTTATTGCAAATGGTCATGAGAGAGTTTAACAACCTACCACCATGTCAAACATAATAGGACTTCAATTTCTACCATTATGACATCCAAGTAAAATTCAAACAACCTTCCACTATGCCTAACATAGGAAGATTTTGACACTTTACTATAAGGAAATTCATGGGAGGATAAAAAACCTTTCACTAGTCCTAAAAAAATATGAATTTGATATGCTAATAATATGAATTTGTTTCTCATAGACTACCATCACTTAGTGTCACAATAACATAAATGTATTCATGTAATAAATTAGAAATAGTTTTAGTCAAAAAAGGAGGAACAACCTCTATAAGGCCCTCAAATGGGCAAGCACTAGATGGAGGCCAAATCATAAGCATGGACAATCCATAAAATAGGAAAAATAAACCAAGTTGTCTTATTATCTTGAAAGAAAAATAAAAAGGAGAGAGTAAAATCATTTCATTCCAAATGAATAGTAAAAAATAAAAGTGATTAGGAATCCCACCTATCAACCTCAATTTCACCTAGGTTATATCCTCTAGTTATCTAGACTCAACTCTCCTACCACGTTGTTTCTATCTATTTCTTCTCCTTATCTTATATTAAGTCTAACTTCTTTCCTAATTGGAAAAAAATCCTAAACTAAGGCATTTAAACTCCTACATATAGACATATGATAATTAACCTGTAACTAGCCACTTGTTAACCCATGCTTCATTAAGGGACATTATTTTACATGTTTAATTAAGGTATATGGTAGCTTCACAAGATTACATGGTTATTTTTATTAATTACTTACCTCTTTTCCCACTTGATATTAGACTAAAGAAATCAATGGAGGATCTATCAGTTGAACACTAGATAATTTAGATATTTGTTACAGGATCTAAAGGCTATGAGACATCAAGTTTCACCAACAAAGTTTTAAGGATAGCCACCTAAAACATACACTAAGTCAGTAAAGTTGGTATACTAGGCATTCAATACTTATCATGGTTTTAGGATAGTTTTAAAGGTAAAACTAATTAGTGATAAAACCATGCTTGCTTTGGTCTCTTTCCTTCATTGGCCCTTTTCCTATTTCTACACACTTGATGCAAACATCAAATTCCTCTAAGCTAATATTTGAAGCTACATAATTTAATCAAGAAAGGTAATTTTAATCAATTACCCATAGACAATCATTCATAGAATATCCAAATACACAGATCATTCCATAAGATTAAATACATAAGTAGTTACCATTTCATAAGCTGAGAAGTAATGAATCAACATGATTTAAGTCAATATATCTCATAGACATAATTGTATTTCATAAACAAGTGTAAGCATCATTATTTCATAAGTAAGTAATAAAAATATGATTGATAATATGTCTTTCTCATGGTTCTAAACATATGAGAGACTTCATGAAATCCTTTCATGCCTCAGATTAATGTGACTTAACCACATGATTAAATAATTAAAACATATAAGTCATAATTTCATATTCATCTTGTCAAATATGATCACTATTCAAAATAGGGCCTTACATCCCCCTCCCCTTATACAGACTTATACTAGGAAGTCACTGAAAGAGGTGAGGATACCAAACCATAAAATGTGAAACATCTTCCCAAGTAGTTGCTAATTCATCATATTTATCCCATTAGACATTGACCTAATTCAAGTTTCTACCTCAAATTACTAACCTTACATACTAAAATCCTAATGGACTCTAAATTCATAGCCCTATTAGTGTCAGCATACAAGGCCATCCAATCCAATACATGAGAAATTTTACAAACATACTAATGCAAAATAGAGACATGAAATACATCTTGAACATTATATAGGCTAGTTTGCAAGTCTAGTCTATAAGCTACTACTTCAAAGGTCTCTAAGATCATAAATGGGTCAACAAAATAAGGTGCCAACATTGAGTCTTTTCCATAATGGATGGGGCTCTTTTTGGGTCTCACCCCCAATAAAAATTTATCACAAATATTAAAATGTCAATCAATTATTTTTACATCATCATAATTATTATGCCAATCCTTAGAAGTATCCATGTGCTACTATATATTAATCACTTACCACTCCATGTCTTCTAATCTGGCAGGGCCAATTATGAATCTATATTCAAGTCGATCCCAACTCAGTGGGGTTCTATAGGCTTGACCATAAAAATCCTATAAAGGTGAAATCTTAATTGAACTATGATATATATTATTTTAATCAAATTTAACCATATAAAAATAGACTTCTTGACAAAATTATTGATTCATAATGTACATGTACAACGTATCTTCCAAGACCTCATTTAATCTCTTAGTCTTGAGATGGTAGGACATAATAAAATTTAGCTATGTTACCAATTCCTTATACAAATAATTCCATAATTGAGAAGTATATATGGGATATCAATTCAAAAATAATATTACAAGGAACCTCATACAATCTAGCAATGCCATCTAGTAAGACCTTTGCCATTGAATTAGTATTTTAGGTCATCTTTATGGGATAAAAGTGATATAATTTGGTTAAATTATCCATTGTGACCATGATTTCATTATGATTATAAGTTGAGGTAGGTAATCCTACAATAAAATCCATGGAAATAATATCCCACTTCCATTCAAAAATATCATGAGGATATAACAATCATTTTAGATGTAATACTCAACTTTTACCCTCTATCACTCCAAACAATGAGCTGCAAAATTAGAAACACCATGCCTCAAACCTTCCTAATGATATAATTTCGTTAACTTAACATGCATTTTATTAACTCTAGGTTGTTCTTGGTAAGGAGATCTATGAGACTTAGATATAATTAGCTCTCACAAGCCACTAACTAAGGTAACATATATATGTCATTTATGGTACAAAAGACTATTGAGATTGAGAGAATAACCTTTAAATTTACCTTTAATACTCATACCAAAATCCCACAATTTTCTTAATTCTTTATATAAGTTTTGTTTTGTAATTTTATTCTAAATATGACTTCTCAAGTTAGTTTGCAAAATCATTGTTGTCAACTCATGATGCCTCCTGCTTAAGGCATCAACAACTACATTTTCCTTTACTTTTATATACAAAATTTCGTAGTCATGTTTTCACAATAATTAAATTCAACACCTATGACACTTGTTAAGGTTAGACTAATTAAATATATGTTACAAACTCAAAATATATGTGTTTAAAACAAATTGAAGACCAAGAAATAAGTGTTACCATATTAAACAATCATGAATGATGGATGTAAATTCCATAACATGCATGGGGAATATCATCTCATAATCCTTGATTTTTTGAGATTCATATGAAATAAATCCACCTTCTTGCATGAGTACAACTCCTAATACTTCCTTCGATGCATCAATGCAAATAAGGAATTATCCCATAGGATTACACATAGCCAAAATTGGTGCATTAGTGAGTCTCTCTTTCAACATTTAAAAAACTTCCTCACACATTGATATCCAAACAAAATTTCCCCCCTTTTTTATAAGTGAAGTTATGGCATTCAGAATGCGAGATAAACTCTCAACAAAATATCTATAATATCCTACCAATCCCATGAAGCTATGATCTTCTGAAACATTAAAGGGTGTTGGCCATTCCATAATGTCATTAATCTTGTAAGGATACATATAGATTATTTCTCTTCAAATAATGTGCCTGATATATTTTACCTCATACTACATAAATGTAAACTTATCCAAGTTTCCAAACTATCAGTTTTCTCATAAAACCTAGAGGACCTACCTCAAATGGTCCTCATGCTCCTTTTCATTCTATGAATATATTATAATGTCATATAGAAACAAAAACATGAATTGATATAAAAAAGAGTGAAACACTTCATTCATAAGACTCATGAATATTTTTAAATCATTAGTCAACCCAAATGGTATAATTTTAAATTCATAATTCCCATACCACATTCAAAACATAGTCTTATGAATGTTAGGCTTTGCAATAAGCAACTAATGGTATTCATATTTTAAATCAATATTGGAGAATAATTTGGATTCCCAAATTTTATCAAACAAAAAATAAATTCTAGGTAAGGTATAATGATTATTAATCATTACCTTTTTTAATTGGCTATAGTCAATGCACAATCAAAGGATTCCATCCTTCTTTTTCACAAAGATGATTGGTGTTCCCCATGGGGACACACTAGGATGAACCAATCCTTTATCCAAGAGTGTCCCAAAATAAAAATTGAGTTAACATAAATCCAAGGTGGTCATTCTATATATCTATTTGAAGATGAGCTCGACCCTAGGTACTAAGTTAATCCAAAAATCAATCTCTCTTAGAGGAGGTATACCTAACAATTCATCTGAAAACACATCAAGAAAATCCCATAGAATAAGATGGTCATCTAGAGAAACCTTATTTAACTCATCCAACCTATCACTTACCATGATAAAAAAAAACCTTGCATTACACTCTTATTTAGTTACATCATAGTGATCATGCGAAGGGAAGCATGCTTCTTGATTGTAGATAATATCATAAGCATCCCAAGGTCATCTTAACCTTCAATAACTTTGTCTTGACAATATAAATTTTATTTATGATATGTAAGTCAATACATACTCAAAATAATGTCATAAGTGACTAATGGAATAATGTGCAAGTCTAATATACTGAAAAATACACCAAAATCTAATACACAACTACTCACCAAAGAGCTAATAGATAACTTGACCCTGGAGGGTAACTTGACTACCCAAATTTTTAACTAAATCATAACCACAAGCCCATAATAGGAAATGAAAAAGGATAAATAAAGGATTCAAATTTTATTGAATCAAACAAAACTAAAATTTAAATTCCTTCTACCAAACCTATGGTATTTATGACCATTGCCTAGTGCTAAACTTAGTGGTCATCTAATGCTACATAAATTTTATGTCCTTTACCCATATAAGCCACTATATAATATGACACTAGGGCCTTATATTGATTTAAAATTTATATTCCAAGATGAAAATCTCATGAAAAATTATTAAGATATTGACACATGAAATAAACACCTTTCTATTGGACTCTCCCTGATGGGGCTCTAGTTTTTCTAGGTCTAAAATAAATAGTTGACCTTGATGGTCTTACCTAATTGACTACTAAGTTTTCATATTCCCATTATATTAATTATCCAATAAGTTATTATTCTTAATATGACCAAAATGGTTACCTTTAAATTAATACTATTTAGGGGGTCTACATTTAGATTGAGTTTCTTTCCAACCTCCCCTAGGTGCACTTTGTGCACCTTGCAACCTTGGGTCATGCTAAGATTTTAATTTATCAAGAATTTTTTAATCAAGAATGTATATTATTTACACAAGAATCATCAACCAAGTAAACCTTTTAAATTACTACTTATAAGTTCATAGGAGCTATAATGTGTACTTCACTAGCTAACTCTACGCTCAAGCCTCTAATGAACCTATTTAATTTGATTGTATCATCTATACACCCTTACACGTATCTGATTAAATTAAAAAAATGGAAGTCATAATGAGAAATAGTGCAACTCCCTTTTCAAAGGTAATTAAATTCATCAACCTTATTCCAAACATAATGAGGGGAGAGGTATCATGCTCTAAAATGCTCCTCAAATAATTCCCAAGTGAGAGAAGTTGGTGTCAATTGGAAATTCTAGTCATCTTCTTCCCATAACATCTTAGCTACATCTCTAAGAATTTGAGTGAATAAATGAGACTTCACATTATATTAAAAATCATATAAATATAATTATCTTATCATGTTAGTTAACCAAGTTTCTATGGTAAATCCTTCTTCTATTCCATCAAAAGTAGGAAGGTGTATCCTGATGAAATATTTCACTAAATTCTAGGTTTAGGTCAAGGAGGATGATTTGTCTCATCTCTCCCATTACTCACCATGGTGATTAAATTCACCTATATCATCCTTATAATGGTTATGTGGAGGAATCATATACCTCTCTCTTGCAATTGATCTCTATTCATCCTTAGAATGTTGTGGAGAGTACCTCTCCATAATAAGTAGTGCTACTAGCAATCTCTCCTACAAAATGTTCCACATCTATTACATGGCCAAATGGAGTTAGGGTCTAATTTCATTTATTATTTGACAAAATGAGAGGATCATTCTCACCAAAAAAAAATTCACCATGACATGTTTGACTTTCTTTTCTCACTCTACATACCAAAATGTAAACATAAGATCACATGCATAAACTAGAAAGACAAAAGTAATATAAAATACCCATAGCTCCAATTGTTGTAACCCAAGATTTGATACCAAAATGTCATGAACATTTTTTATTAAAAACAATAGACATTCCAATAATTTCAATGATAAACCCATGAAACACCTATGAACATAAATAGAAAATTGAATCCATTCTATACATAAAACATTTCAAGGAGAATCTAGATACTATTAATAGACCTAATCAGAGCATGCCATAAATTTGAAGGACATAGTCTTGATTCCTTCAACCAACACTCAAAATTCTCCATGAAATTTCATTGAATATAAATATGATTATGATGTTTAAATGACTATTAATTTAAACATAGTTCAAATCTAATGTAGTCAGCATAGATTTGGAAGTGTTGATAGCTTCAAGGCTATGTTTGCTTCTCTTCATGATCTTAGATACCTTTCTTTCCATGTGAGATCCTACCAATTAATTATTATTTGGAAAAACTTATGTATTAAAATTGTAACCCTAGGACTGTAGATTATTAGGATGATGACATGTGGAAACATCTCGCTAGTTCACTATCCTAGAGGATTTTTCCTTTGTACATATTTAAAAGAGATTGTATAATTTTGAGATTATGCAATATGGAAATATACCACTAGCCTCCCATCTCAAAGTCAAAATCCTTGTACAATTAACTCTAGGATCATAGGTCATTGAGATGATTCTACATAGAAAATTCTTACTTGCCCATTGGCCTAAAGGTAGGACCTTTGTACAATCAACTCTAGGATCATAGGTTGTTGAGAAGATGCCTTATGTCAAGATCCTACTCACCCAATATCCTAGAGGCTTCTTAGTTTGTACAATAATTTATGGGATTTTGGGTGATAAGGATGATGATACAAGGCAACATCCTACTTTCTCACTAGCATGGCACCAGCTATAAGATCAAACACACTGACATCACTCTGAGGATAGTGGTATGGTGACACATGAATTCTTCCAAACCATCTTTCAAAATCCACAAAATTGAATAAGAAAAAACCAAAACAAAAAGGACAAATTGATAAATTAGCTAAGGAAAAATGCTACACAATGACCAGTTTAAAAGTGATGAAGAAAAGGTTCAAGTTGTTGGAACTTATTTTCATGACAATTATTCTAACAAGTCACAATAATTATTAATTCAAGTCACAATAATTTTTATAGTGTCTAATTGATGAAATAAAAAACTCTAAGTCTTCAAAACATTTATTTGGAACAAAATTTATGACTACTTATATTCGTACACAACTTATAATTTTCCTCTACCAAAATATGTGAAGTAAAAACTCTTATAAAACTATGCTATGTAAATTACACAATAATTTTTATCAAACTTGAGAAAACCTCCAAGGCTTCATTCAATTCATGTAAGCTAAAATGACATATTCTAATAATATAAGGCATATAATCCTTTTACCAAACTAAGGTTGAAACCTAGATAGATCAACATAAGTGATCTCATATTAATAAAACTTCCTTAGTTATATTAAACTACCTAGTTGTTTTGAAGGCATAAAACAAGCAATAAGCTCAATTGTAAAATCATAGGGGATTCTTTCACAAGACATCCTTTCCATTGATAACCACATAAAATATTCAATGAATTATCTCTATTGTTATTCCAAATAACAATCAATAAATGCATAAATTTATTAAATTCATCCTTTCCCAAACTCAATTTAATAAATAAATCATAAATGATTAAAAAGGAGAGACATATGCATAATCAAGAAACTTTTATCCATAGAGATATAATCAAATAACTCACATTCATTTAATAGAAAGGCCATAAGTAGATTGGACTTTATTTACACAATGACTCCTTCCCAATGGTCTAATTATGAATATGATTTAGCACCAAGACAAAATTAGTCTATTAAGTTGTAGAAACACTAGTCAACCATAAGGATGAAGTCTTAATAAAGTTATTACATAAGAGATAATATTTATAACAACTCTTATTAGATGGTCTCATTATAAGGAATGTTTATAAGAGGTATATTAATCAACTGGTAAGACCAAAGGGGATTTACATAATAACTAATTTTTACCCCTAAATAACATCACTATTAATATTTAAATAATCTAGTTATATTGTTATTCAAAATAATAACCTCAAAACTATTTATTTGAGTTACACTCATATTTGCACAACCTCAATCCATTGAATCACAACACTTTTTTATTATAAGGGAGATGTAATACTTATAAAAAAGTCACTAAAGACAAATATTTAAGCAAGGAAAATAATTTGTCGATTTAATTAAAAGATTCCAAAAGGATAAATAATATTTTATACATATTGGATCCTTTCCAAAGTCTGATAATCCAAGAATTCATAATAGATACAACTCAGTTTAACACTAAAGTTTCAATAAATAGGAAATAGCTATTTTAATCCATAGTTGGAATATTATCCAAACTATTTCTTTTTTGAGAATATTACAAGTAGGATAGTTAATAAATAACTAATGATACCATAAAATTAATCCATTTAATTACATATAAAAAGGCACATCTCAAGGCCTAATTAAATAATGAAGGACTAATCAAGTTTCAATAATGTTCCTCATCTGTTCCCAAGCATCTATTAGCCATAAGAAGGAAGGATCACTACCCAACCTTTTGTCATTATAAATTTTATACTCTAGACACCCCCACACTTGAGACTCCCAATTTTGATCATGTTTACATCACTTGGTAAAGGAAAGGTTGGATATCTAAGTGAGGGTGTTTAACATAAGTGAAAAATCATGCAATAGCTATAGTCATGTTGACCATTTTGGGTCACCATAGAAGAGTAGCATCTAAATTTAAGGCTTTAGATTTAATAATAAAGGTTTTTCAAAATGTCAAAGTTAAGAGGGAAGTAAAATACTTGGTAGGTTTTCAAGGAGATGGTCTTCCCATTTTTTTTATCAGTAAGTAAGTCGAAGATTTCATGTAAATAGACTAGTCATAACTTTTATTTAGAACAAAATTTTTGAAAGCACAAGATTTGAACACTAGGCTATGCCACACTTTCTACACAAAGAGAAAATGTTTTGACAATTGGTCAATTCTTTGAGTTTTAACTAGATCTATATATCATGTTTATGCTTAGTAGCACTTAGCTAATTTTGAAAAAAAAATACCTAGTATCACATGCCCATTTTTTGGCAGTCCCAAACTATTTAAAAATGTTTTTTGACACTTAGTAAAATTTATTCAAAAGTTTCCTAGTAGATATCCACATTAGTAAAGTAGTGAGATATCAATATTCTTTCACTTGTAACAATCCATACAAATCAAAGTCCCAAAACCTTTTGATATAGTTCAAATTCCTCTAGGCTATCATACTTCACTCTCCTATAGTAATTTATGTATTCTATACAAGATGTCATAGCCTTAGGTTAGTGGGTGAGTGGGATGGCATCATGTATCACAATCTTGCTAATCCATAGACCTAGGGTAGACTATGAAAATAGAATAGTGTAGCATAGTATAAGGTGAGTAGGATAATAACACATGGTGATATCCTTCTTCACCATAGGAAGAATAGTTAGTAAAAAATTTGAAGATTTATCCTAGTAATAGAGGAGAAATGAGAACCTATGAGGTAGAAAACCCATCAAATCTAGGGACATGTTGGATGTGTAACTAAAAAATCATGGGCATAGATTTGAAAACATCTCTACCTATCAAAACTAGCAAAAGTATCAAGAGAGTGAGAAGGTTTCCAAGAGTCAAAGTGGGCTTGTAGAGGAGAATATAATTATCAAGCCAAGAGAATAATAAAATAGGTTAAGGGGGATGCCATGAGTAGTGACATGAACCCCATGGTAAATAAAATAATTCCATGTGGTATCTAAAGGTAAACCTAGGTGATAATGATATCCTTCTACATGGAGATGGCAGGCCCCAAACACACAATAATAAGAGTGCCCCATAAATAGGAGATCACTAACAAGATCTTAATAGGCTTTAGTTGATAGAGATCAATGAAAGGGTAGTCAAATAAGAAGCTACCATATGGCATAGATAATGGATATAAAATTTATATGCCAAAATAATTAGAGAAATGACATGTGGGGGAAATAAACTATGGTTGATGCTCAATGGATTAAAGGGGGTGACATGATCAAGTAATAAAGGAGGTGGTGAATGGAATGGCACCATTTCATTAGTACACTAGCCTAAAATTTATGACCTATTTGACCATAAAGACCATCAAAATAAATATTTTTATAATCAAATCATGGTGTCTCAAGGATCACATGATCGTGAGATGAATAACTCAAGGGGACATTATAGTTGACATAGTGAATTAAACTAAGATCAAGTATACAAAATTAATTGTTATATATAAAATATCATTAAATCATGAGTGATACCAACATGATGATATCATGACCATAACATATGAGATAAGGAAGTGTCTTAATAGTATACATGGCATGAAAGTATCTAAGGAGGAGCATTGAAAGAAAAAGTAGTGGAATTAGGCCAAAATATTCCAAGGTAGTAAATCCATGAGATCTATAGCTACATTCTTACACATGAAACCTTTCAAATTGAGCTATAGTCATTGAAGTGATTAATGTTTAGTTGCTGTTCAACTAATGAGAGTGTGTGTTGAGATAATAAGTTAAAGTATGAGGCAATCATCACTATGCGTTGAGGATGCAATCAAATTCTTGATTACCTTTATCCATCCTTATATTATTTATAGAGATATTGTGTCTCAATTTTTTATATTTAGTTTAATTATCTTAGCTACATTTATAATTGTAATTAATGGCTTGTTGGATTCCCATTACCTATAAAAGCTTAGGTCTTACATTGTAAAAATTTCAACATTTTTTTAGCATAGTAATGCTACCAACATTTTCCCTCCATAAGTCCTTTGCCACCAGATACTAATATTTAAATGAGAATTGAGTTCACCTCTTTCCTTTCTTATTACATTTTATGTGAATCCTATTATTTGTTGATCTTTGCATGTGGATGATCTTTGTCCTTTTCATTATCCATAACACATTTTTTTCATATATTGGCTCTCTCTTGTAGGTTATATGTTATGTGCATATAGGTAAATACATATGCCACTTATAGATTGCTCATCATCCATCTTAGTGTTGTATTGTTACCTTCACCTACATCCTAAATATTCATGAAATTCGAATGTATATTTTGGAGTCTATGTGTTATTTTCTCATCCTCTAAGATTTTTAATGTGTAATTCAAGACCTGTAAAGTTACTATGTCTAATCTTAGTGCATCACCATTATTTCCCTTTTAGTAACCCCTATTTATTTTCCCCATGGTATATTTTAGACTTAGGATTAACTATAGATATCAATTCAAATATTTTAGTCATGTATGTTTATCCTAAATCATATGCATTTATATTAGAACGAATCCAACCTTATCCATATGTTCATCCCAAGGAGTTAAACTATTCCACACTTTGGAAATTGATCCCATTATTCTACTAAACTAACTATTCTAATTTAGCAGGTGCATGGTTCAAGTGATAACAAGTCTTATTCCCAAATATTACCCAAAGAGACTCCTAATCCCATATACAAATAAATAAAGCATTCAAATGATCATAGAAGTAAAGTTAAGCATTCAAAAAAATATACCTAGTAGGCAAGCTTTCACAACATAACAACGCTCACTAAAATATTAGAGTAAAAAGAGGATGTTCCACTCAAGTGCTTCCTACCAATAGTCATGCAAGATTTAAACAACATACCACCATGACCAACATAGGAGGAATTCAATCACTACCCCTATGACATCCAAGTAAGGGTCAAATAACCTTGTACCATACCCAACATAGGAGGAATTTGACACATTACTATCAAAAAATTCATAGGAGGATAAAATAACCTTCCACCATGCATATCAAAGGACTTAGATACCTACCAACATGAGTATTTTGTTCATATACCACCATAACTTAGTGTAAAAATATAATTAATGTATTAACACAATAAATTAGAAATCATTTCATTTAACTAAGGAGGAACAACCTCTCCAAGGCCCTCAAATGGGCAAGCACTGCATAGTGCCAAAATCACAACCATGGGAGACCCATTAAACAAGAAGAATAAACTAAATGGTATCATTTTCCCTAAATCAAAAGAAAAAGTGAAGAATAAAATACTTTCATTCCAAATGAATAGTAGAAAACACAAGTTATTAGGAAGCCCACCTATTAACCTCTAGTCCACATGGGTGATATCCTCTAGTTTTCTAGACTTAGCTGTCCTACCCTATTGTTATTATTTGTTTCTTCTCCTTATATTATTTTAATTTTAAATTATTTCCCAATTGGTAAAAATTCCTAAACTAAGGGAGTTCACCTCCTACATATAGGAATATAAGAATCAAGCAACCACCATCAAGTTTATAACCCATGCCTTATTAAGGGACACTCTTTTCCATGTTCAATTAAGGTGCATGGTAACTTCATAGGATTTTACGGTTTATTCCAATACTTACCTCTTTTCTCACTTGATCTTATACTAATGTAATCAATGGAGGATCTATCAGTTGGCCATTAGACAATTTATATGTTAGCTACAAGATCTAAAGATTAGGTGAAATAAAGTTTCACCAAACAAGCTTTAAGGCTATCTGCCTAAAATATACACTAAGTCAAAAAAGGGGGTGGACTAAGCATCTGATACTTAGCATGGGTTAATGATAGTTTAAAGGTAAAACTAATTAGTGATAAAACCATTCTTGGAATAGTCTCTTTCCTTCATTTACCCTTTTCTTATTCCTACATAATTGATACACACATAAAATTCATATAACCTAATAACCAAAGGTACAAAATTTAATCAAACAAGACAATTTCAATCAATTAACCATAGCTAATCATTCACGGAACATTAACATCCACATAGATAATTTCATATGATTCAATACATAAGTAGTTGTCATTTCATAAGCTAAGAAGAAAATATTTAACATGATTTAAGTCAATATACCTCATATACATACTTGAATTTCATAGATAAACATTTCATAAATAAATGTAAGCATCATTATTTCATAATTAAACAATCAAAACATGATTGATAATAATTCTTTCGCATGGTTCCCAATGTAGACACCGAAATCGTGTCTACCCCTTGGTCGTCCTCCCCCTTTCGTCCCGTTCCACTTCTAACCATGCCTAACCTATGTCTTATTAATTTAAAATAATTATCTTATTTTGAATTAATAATTCTTTCTCTCCCCTTGCCATCTCACCCTTGACACCTCACCACCCTAGGATGCCCTTCCTTGGATTACCTTCACTACCACATGCCAAGTCTTTAATGCCTACACTCCCATTTCATTCTCCCACTCAACCTCTCATCCATTTTAATTCGCCTTCGACCGTTTCTTCCCCCGACCCGCTGACCTGGCAGTTGGGAAAATGGACGAAAGGCTATTTTTAGCCTTTTTCCTACCTTCCAACCATCGACATTGATCAACTGTCGACCGACGTCGGTGATATTGCTAGCGTCGGTTACCTTCAAGACTGCATTCTTGACCCAAACACAGGATCCCATTTTTTCAATCTTCATCCCATTTTTCCCATCTTTCAACCCGACCTTTCACTCCTCAATCTTCAATCTACCAACCTTCAGACCTCTCTCTCTCTCTCTTAGGCAAACAACAAGCTACAACAATAATAGGTACTCTACATCAACTTCCACCAGCAACAGGGCCTTCACACTAGCAACACTAGCAACAGGTACAACCCATCAATAACATTTCTTCTTCAGCAGGTATGAGCTAAGAATGTTTCTTTATTTCATTTCAATAATCTAGAAATCTATTAGCTATTAGCTCCCATTCAGCACTTCCAAACCAGACACAAATCCTTATCTCTTTATTGGCCTCCTCTATCCCTCTGTCCCTTTTTGACATTTTATCTATTGCCCCAGACCTCTGCACAGACACCTCAAGCCATTTTGCTAACTCCAAACAGACCACAGACCCATCCACAAACCAAAAACACGACCTGACCTCATCCAAAGACTACTTCCCTGACCAATGCCAGCCGTAGAGACCACTTCCCCCACTGACTTGATAGACTAATCGACGTCGGTAGACTTGACTAACCGACATCAGCGACTCTGACTAGGCCGACAGCAACACTCAGGTAAGCATTTGCTTCTATTTCTATTTTAGTTTTTAATCATTTCAGTCTTTTATCATTCTGCCTTTTATCAGATATTATTTTTATCAATTAGTGGGTTGACATCCCTCAAGGAAGTCTTCATACTTTTGGGATCAAGCTTTTGCTTGGCATCCCACCATCTCCTCATCTAACATCTTCTTTGTTTTAGTCTCTTTCTTCCATAGGTGTCATCCTCCACAACCAAAGAGGAGTTCCTTCTATCATCTAATTACGGTGCACAGACTTCATCCAGTTACATACAAGCCTTAGACCATTTCTTCTTAGTTTCTTATTTCCTTTTTGAATGTGAAAGCGAAAATTGTATAGAAACATTCTGGCACGCCCGGTGGGACCCTAAGGTCTTCCTTGGGTTCTTTTCTTTCTATTCATATAGGTGCATTAGGTTTCTCCTTTTCACCTCTTTCTTTTCTCTCTTCCAAAAGACATCATAAGCAGGATTAAAAAGAACTCTTCTTTCTTTTCTTGCATCTTAGACAAGTCAAAAGTCATACTCTCCAACCCTTTCTCCATTTGTCTTCATACGAATTAACATTTTGACTTGGGATTAAAACACACTGCATTTCATTTCTAATTGCTTGCATTTCTTAGTCCACATCTAGTAATTGAAGACCGCATCATGAATTAATCACACTTATGTTACACATCCAAACCACTTGCACAAATCAAACATCTTAACTCACCTGAGACAAGGTCTGACTGGGATTTCATCACCTAGCAGATATCTTACCCGTCCTGGCAATCCCGCTTGGATTTCATCACCAAGGGGAAATCCCACAATGTTCTCTAGCAGAGGATAATCTCTAAAAAAGGTATATTTTGGCTAAGCGAGACCAGCTTATCATTGGACTTGTGAAGTGAGGGGAGCTTGCTCCTTAGCACTAGGCCACGTACCAAACCTAATACAGACTCTTGAGCACCTAAACAAACCTGAAACCATCCATAGTCTACCTCTTCTAGGACCCGTTCTGCAAGCCAACCTCCCCAAACATCACTTTAAGGCATAAGCCATAGGATTCTAAAAGTTGATTCTTAGGATTTAACACTTAGGGTCTGCCTGTCTCCATCTATTTTTCTATTCCTATCTGGTTATTTGAGCTAGTGAGGACGTTCTTCTTCTTTTTTTCCCAAAAATTTTCAAAATTCTTTGAGTTTCTGGAAACCACAGTCACCAGCATTGGTTTTACCACCGACGTTAGCAACCTTCCCTTGCCAGCATCAGGTATCTAACTGATGTTGGCCATCTGTTCTCACCAACATCAGTTTTTCAACCGATGTCGGTCACTGTCACTATATTTTTTTCAAAATAGCAACCTAAAACCCGACCCTTTTTCTACCAAAACCACATTCTAAGTTTCTAAAACTGAAAAAACACAATTTCTAAAACTTGACCCTTCTTGCCTTGAATCATTTTGACACATAGTCAAAACAAGGCTCTTCTTGAACATGTGAGGCATCAACCAGTTACGCCTTCCCCGTCCATAACCAGTCCTATAATGGAGTTCCACTTGGAGACCGAAAGAACTCCTACTTGATCGACCCTAACTCAGACCCCCATTGTCCCTGAAGGGGACCAAGATTTTGAAAGATTCTTGGACCTCAATGTCAAAGCCCTCCAAAACTATCTCACAAGAAACCAAATGTGAGACCTTTCAGGCGCAGTGGTAATGACATCGACGTCATCCGCTACCCAACCCATCATGACTCAGCCTATTGTCTCGACTAGTCACTCGGCCATGGCCAATACGCAAAGTTTGGCCTTCTCGTCTATTTTCAAACCTACCTCCATCGGGGTGTCATTACCTCCTCAACCACACGCAATTCAACCAAGTTCTACACCATACCAGAACTTGATTGTCTCAACCTCACCCACTCTTGCACCTATACACATGGGAGTGACAACCTATCCTTTTACCAGTGTCACCACTCAACCACCTCTGGTGGTATCTAGTTAGCTTGTGTCCTCCAACTTCATGGCACAAGCCCATTTGACCATGACATCTATCCCTATGATGCACTACCCATATGTTGAACCTACACAAGTGCAACCAAGTACATCATATGCCTCTTCGACCACATTCTAGGTACCCTAAAACATAGGGGGTGCCCTACCTTCCAATCCATTAGCTGATCTCATCAAGATGCTGATGGACAAGATGTCTAGCCTGGACACATCCATCTCTGGTTTAAGCAATGCTCTTTCATATGAGCAAGTTTGTAGTGAACCCATTCATCTTTCTGTGCCCATCTGACCTTATCCCAACCATTAAGAACTCCCTAAATTTACTCGCTTTCAGAGTAAGAAGGACCCACAACAACATCTTCGAGCGTTCAAACACACTTGTTATCTCATAGCGCACGATGATGCGTTATTACTCCGTACGTTCCCCATGTCACTTTCAAGGGCCACCCTTGACTGGTATAGTTTTCTTCCCAGTCATTCCCTCTTTTTTTTCACTCAACTAGCCCAACTCTTCCTTGACCATTTTTCAATCAATATCACCAAAAAGCTCTCCATAATGGACCTAAACTCTATCAAACAATTCGATGACAAATCAATAGCCGATTTCATTGCTCATTGGAGAGGCCTTATCAACCAACTCTCTTTTCCTTTGCCTCAGCCTGAGCTCATTGAGCTCTTCTCTCATGCGTGTGGCCAACATATCTCCTCTACCTTGTGGGTCCAGACATTCCACTCCTTTAATGAAGCTTTCACCATGGCAAGAAAGCTTGAACTCCGTGCCATCGACAAAAATAAGGTCAAATTACATAATAACAATGCAAAATATAATGACCCTTCTTCGTCTAAACCTTCTTCTACCCACTCCTAGTCTAAGGAGTCGGCAAACACTATCATCTTTAGACCATCATCTTCAACAACAACCAATCGGCCTCAATTTTCAACATCAGACTACATCAATAAACACTTCCAACGACGATTCATACAATGTCAATACACTCCAATTAGAGAGTCATATGCCTCTGTCTTGGATAAACTCATCAAGTAGGGGGTCCTCAATCTCCCTTCAATCTGACCACCTCAATTTGACCCTTCAAAACCTATCCCTACATGGTATAGGGAGAATGACTTCTGCAACTATAACTGTGTCAAAGGCCATGACACAGATAACTGTCAAACCATCAAAAACATCATCCAAGACATGCTAGACAAGGGGGATCTTATCCTGGATAACCCAAATGCTCTGGCCAACCAACACCTAGACATCTTCAAACAACCTTTTCCTAACCATCCTCCTAATCAAAACAATGTCCAGACCATGACCAATGACCCTCAAGACCATAATAAACGCATGATCGACACTGTCTCTTCTCTGATCCCTGACCAACCTCTTCCACAAGTAAAAGAATTTTCTTCTCCTGTTAGTCCTCCATCGACCTCTCTCATATTGGAGGATGCCTTGACCATACCAATGCCATTAAGCACACATTCATCCTTCCTCCCACCAATGGAGGACCCTGTCCTTCGTACTCCTCAACCACAGGTCGAAGGCACAATCATCCCTACCCTCTACCCTCTTGAGGAGCTGCACTCTCCTATTTCTTCTCCACCAAGAGAAGAACCAGTCTCTTCACCCATTTTGATCGAGGAAGACCCAATCACGGTTTCCTCTTGTCTTTTGCCTAAGATTGCTACATCTCACTCACCTCCGTCCACATCTGAACCCAAACCCGTATCTAACCTCACCTCACACAATGGTGGCCCTCAACCCAAATCAAAGAGAGCCACTAAACCACACTGGAGGACTCTTCCCCCACCTTCATCATTACCTTCAATTTTGGGCCCGCATCCATCCACTTTAATAGGGGTGCTTCCTACTCCCATACTTCACAGGGGCAAGTCACCTCCATTATCCCCTCAACCCATCAGACATATATTTCCTCCAAAACATCCAACACCTATCACCACAAAAGTGCCATCTCCACATGTGGCTATACCACTCACAAAAATGATGGTACAACCAATGCCTCTTATGCCTCTCAAACCAAAGTCATCAACCCCCATTGCAACAAAACATGCAGACCCATTGGCAGGTTCTTATGCCTTACTGTTACGGCAATTATTGCAGTCTTCTTGCATCAATCTCCCACCTCTTAAACCATATCAATCCCTCAGACCAAAACTGCCCTGGTTCGATGACACTTAGATTTATGCGTATCATCGCACACCTGGGCACGACACTGAGCATTATTGTGCCCTCAAGGTTGTCATTCACCAATGCTTGGAAAAAGACACCCTTCTTCTTGACCACATTGTCAACAAACCTTCAACCTCCTCACCGTCCCACTCATCAAATCTCGGATCAAGACCATCTTGGTTCGACAACTCTAAATTTTTCCATTATAATCACACTCTAGGACATGACACTGAGCATTTTTGCACTCTTAAATCTGTCATTCGTCAACACCAAAAAAATGATACCCTTGTCATCAAGGATCATCTTGACCACCCCTTCGACAAATCATCAACACCAACCCATGCTTCTCAAACCTCACCACCTAAATTGGGATCTCCATGCCAGGCTATGGTCCCTTTTCCGCCTTTAACCCCCTTATTCGACATCAACACAGTAAATCTGACCACCAAGCCTCAACCGACCTTGACCAATCTATCAAACATTCTCCCTAGCCATTGGGGGAATTCAAACTTCATCCATGCCTCAACCAACCTTTCAACCCAGTGTCGACCAAATATCAATCACTCTTTTAATCTTAAACCTTGACTAAGCCTCAACCAAGCCTCGACTATGCCTTGACCAAACATTCAACCTTTCATCGACCAAATATCAACAAAGCCTTGACCAAGCCTCGACCAAGTCTCGACCAAACCTCAACCAAACATTCGACTAACCATTGACCAAACATTTGACCAGACATCGACCAAACAATGACCAAACATCAACCAACCTTTTAATCACATCATCCAACCCAGCATTGACCAAATATCTATCAACCTTGACCAAGCACCAACCAAGCCTTAACCTCAATCGAACCTTGATCAAACATCAACCAACCTTTTAATCATGACCTCAACCAACTTCTTCAACCTCAACCACACCTCGACCAAGCCAAAACCAAGTCTTTAACCAAGCATCAACCAAATATCAACCAACCTTTTTAATCATGGCTTCATCCAACGAATCATCAACAAACATGTGACCAACTTAGAATGAATAAAATGGGGCGAGTTTGCTCCTAATTGATTCGGACCTTACATCATAACACAAGCATGGGTCAGGGACTTATCAGAACCTGAGCCCCTTTATGCCTTGCATCTTCGACCAGTCTATCGTTAGTCAAGTAATTATTCACTTGACATTTAACTTGAGCTCGATCCCTTGAGTAATCCTTGTTATTGTCATTCCTATTCCTTTTCAACCCTCAACCCTACAAACATCAGTCAACCCTTTTGTCAAGCATGAATGCTTTGTCCTAATAAAAGGGAAACCCTCTAAACCTCTATAGTCAAGTCCAAGACCAAAAGTCCAATCAACAAAAAAAATCAAAAAAAAATATAAAAGTGGGATGCATATTCCAAGGTCATATAAATCTAAAGTGTATACTACTCCCTCAAAGGATAGCTACATCATCATTGCTATATTTACTAGACTGCTCCCTTGAAGGATAGCTAGGCCAAAGTCATATCAAAAGCATACAAAGCAGAATATAGACCACTCCCTTGAAGGATGGCTATTCCTAAATTTTGCTACATACACATCACTATCTATGAAGCTTCTCGCATCGACCAGCTTCACGACATGACCACAAACCAAAACAACATCCCATCACAGGCTTTCCGCATCGATCAGTCTGCCCAAAAAAAATAAAAAAAGGACTGACAAACTATAAAGTCATGGGCTTGTCTATAGTCATTCTCGGGGTCACCTATAAAAGAGGAAAAGTTGTTCCTGCCAAAAAGGGTTCCCCCTTCCATCCATCTCACATATCAAACCTATCCAACATACTCAAGTGATTTCTAGCTCACTTAACGTCAAGTGATTCGATTACTTCTCTAACATAACCACTGGTCAACTCGTAATGCATGAACGGGGATTTTGTTTCTAAACAACCACTTATCTATGCCATCATTTGATCCTCGTCAATGAAAGAGCAATTTGCCTTTCACTTTTTTTCACACTTTGGTCACATTCAACCAAATCATTATCTATCCAACCAAAACCAAACCTAACCAACCAATCAAACATTTTCAGACCACCAACATGACTTAGTCCATTTCACATAGTTTCTGTGGACACCAATACACATGGAGACTATCGACCAAACACAATTTATGTTAAGCATAAACCATTAATTGTTGAAGCATAAATAGACTCAATTCATTTTTAGCATACATCCATCACTAATATGGAAATTTGCTAAGGATGAAAGACCACTCGACCAATGTTGCAGAATACACCATCACACACTATGGAAAAGGCTACAACATCATCTTGTCCTCATCATTTCAACACATGACCAAGACCAAATCATCAACCATTTTGACCCTTAGTTTGAACTACATTGGTCTGAGGCCCTAGGACTAGGGCTATGTAGGCAGCACTCAGATGACACGACATCCTCTGGGGTTAGCTCGACCACCCTCATTTGTTCCTATCCCTGATGGACAAACCATTCTTTCCTTTGACCAATCCTTTGACCTTTGACCATGACCTTGAACTCGTCTAAGACCAATCCATAATTTTGACCCTTCATCTGAACTACATTGGTATGAGGCCCTAAGACTGGGGCTATGTAGGCAGCACTCAGAAGACACAACGTCCTTTGGGGTTAGCTCGACCACCCTCATTTGTTCATCTCCCGAATGGACAAACCATTCTTTCCTTTGACCAATCGTTTGACCTTTAACCATGACCTTAACCTCATCCAAGACCAATCCATCACTTTGACCCTTCCTCCCTTTCAGGGAGAACTACATTGGCCTGAGGCCCTTCACATAAGGGCTATGTAGGCAGCACTCAAATCACACGACGTCTTCTGGCGTTAGCTCGGCCACATTCTTTTGTATGCCCATTCATTCAAACAATTATCTATCTCAGCCTCGTCTCGACCAACCACTTTGGGGATCATGCCTATCTCTTCCGACCCTAACCACTTCCAAGACAAACATTGCCTTGGTTGTTTTTGCATTTATGCTACCTCACGAATGGTTAGCAAAATTGTGCACAGACTATTTATGACCCTCACAAGTATAAGATCGCAAGCCGGTTGATCCCAACTACTTGTGACATTTTCATGTTTCCAGGAGCACATCCTAAGCCTAAGATACCTAGAACATGATGACCATTAGAGCTACAGCTTAGATTGAATAACCTAATTAGCTACGACTAATGCTAGGGCCCGGTTATTTTGATTTTGGCACTCCTCGACCCTTAACCTACAACAATTTGCCTTGACCATCTCGTGAAGTGGTATACATGCAATCACAACTATTACATTGTTCTCACCCCATCTTCACCATCCTCATCCACTCTCTATCAAATCAACACCTGATTTCAGGTTCCCTTTCCTCGACTCCTGCTTTGAGGTGGAATACCTCATCCATAATCGGGGCAACCAACCCTCCTGTTTTTGTCTTGCAGTTCATTTGAACAACCAACAAGATGAAATCAACCTTATCCCACACCTGGGGCAACCAACTCCTCTTTTTGTCATGTAGTTCATCCAGAACAACCAACTAGACAAAAAGGGCAAATGTAGACACTGAAATCGTGTCTACCGCTTGGTCGTCCTCCCCCTTTCATCCCGTTCCACTTCTAACCATGCCTAACCTATGTCTTATTAATTTAAAATAATTATCTTATTTTGAATTAATAATTCTTTCTCTCCCCTTGCCATCTCACCCTTGACACCTCACCACCCTAGGATGTCATTCCTTGGATTCCCTTCACTATACCATGCCAAGTCTTTAATACCTAGAGTCCCATTTCATTCTCCCACTCAACCTCTCATCCATTTTAATTCACCTTCGACCATTTTTTCCCCCGACCCGCTGACCTGGCAAATGAGAAAATAGACGAAAGTCTATTTTTAGCCTTTTTCCTGCCTTCCAACCGCCAATGTTGGTCAACTGTCGACTGATGTCGGTGATATTGCCGACGTCAGTTACCTTCAAGACTGCATTCTTGACCCAAATGCAGGATCCCATTTTTTCAATCTTCATCCCATTTTTCCTATCTTTCAACCCGACCTTTCACTCCTCAATCTTCAATCTACCAACCTTCAGACCTCTCTCTCTCTCTCTTAGGCACACAACAAGCTACAACAACAATAGGTACTCTGCATCAGCTTCCACCAGTAATAGGGCCTTCACACTAGCAGCACCAGCTATAGGTACAACCCATCAGCAACATTTCTTCTTCAGCAGGTATGAGCTAAGAATGTTTCTTTATTTCATTTCAATAATCTAGAAATGTATTAGTAGTTAGCTCCCATTCAGCACGTTCAGACTAGACCTGAATCCTTATCTCCTTATTGGCCTCATCTATCCCTCTGTCACTTTTTGACATTCTATCTATTGCCTTAGACCTCTGCACAGACACCTCAAGCCATTTTTCTAACCCCAAATAGACCACAGACCCATCCACAAACCAAAAACTTGACCTGACCTCATCCAAAGACTACTACCCCGACTGACACTAGCCACATAGACCACTTCCCCCACCGATGTTGGCAGACTAACTGATGTCAGCAGACTTTACTAACTGATGTCGGCAGACTAACCGACATCGGTGACTGTGACCAGGCTGACAGCAGCACTTAGGTAAGCATTTGCTTCTATTTCTGTTTCAATTTTTTATCATTTCAGTCTTTTATCATTCTACCTTTTATCAGAGATTATTTTTATCAATCAGTGGGTTGACATCCCTTAAGGAAGTCTTCATACTTCTGGGATTAAGCTTTTGCTTGGCATCCCACCATCTCCTCATCTAACGTCTTCTTTATTTTAGTCTCTTTCTTCCACAGGTGTCATCCTCCACAACCAAAGAGGAGTTCCTTATATCATCTGATTATGGTGCATAGACTTCATCCAAGTACATACAAGCCTTAGACCATTTCTTCTTAGTTTCTCATTTCATTTTTGAATGTGAAAGCGAAAATTGTATAGAAACATTCTGGCACGCCCGGTGGGACCCTAAGGTCTTCCTTGGGTTCTTTTCTTTCTATTGATATAGGTGCATTAGGTTTCTGCTTTTCACCTCTTTCTTCTCTCTCTTCCAAAAGACATCATAAATAGGATTAAAAATAACTCTTCTTTCTTTTCTTGCATCTTAGACAAGTCAAAATCCATACTCTCCAACCCTTTCTCCATTTGTCTTCATACGAATTAACATTTCGACTTGGGCTTAAAACACATTGCACTTCATTTCTGCTTGCTTGCATTTCTTAGTCCACATTTAGTAATTAAAGACCACATCATGAATTAATCACACTTATGTTACACATCCAAACCACTTGCACAAGTCAAACATCTTAACTCACCTGAGACAAGGTCTGACTGGGATTTCATCACCCAGCAGATACCTTACCCGTCCCGGCAATCCCACTTAGATTTCATCACCAAGGGGAAAGCCCACTCTATTCTCTGGCACAGGATAATCTCTAGGGAAAGTATATTTTGGAAAAGCGAGACCAACCTATCACTGGGCTCATGAAGTGAGGGGAGCTTGCTCCTTAGCACCAAGCCACGTACCGAACCTAATACAGACTCTTGAGCACCTAAACAAACCTGAAACCATCCAAAGTCTACCTCTTCTAGGACACATTCTATAAGCCAACCTCCCCAAACATCACTTTAAGGCATAAGCCACATGATTCTAAAAGTTGATTCTTAGGATTTAACGCTTAGGGTCTACCTATCTCCATCTATTTTTCTATTCCTATCTTGTTGTTTGAGCTAGTGAGGAGGTTCTTTGTTTTCCAAAAAATTTCAAAATTCTTTGAGTTTCTAGAAACCACAGTCATTGGCATCAGTTTTACCACTGATGTCAGAAACCTTCCCTCACCTGCATCAGTTATCTGACTGACGTCAGCCATCTGTTCTCACTGACATTGGTTTTCCAATCGATGTTAGTCACTGTCACTATCTTTTTTTCAAAACAGCAGCCTAAAACCCGACCCTTTTTCTACCAAAACCACATTCTGAGTTTCTAAAACTAAAAAAACATAGTTTTTGAAAACTGACCCTTCTTGCCTTGAATCATTTTGACACGCAGTCAAAACAAGGCACTTATTGACCACGTGAGGCATCAACCGCTTCCACCTTCCCCATCCATAACCAGTCCTATAATGGAGTTCCACTCGGAGACCAAAAGAACTCGTACTCGACTGACCCCAACTCAGACCCCCATTGTCCCTGAAGGGGACCAAGATTTCAAAAGATTCTTGGACCTCAATGTCAAAGCCCTCCAAAACTATCTCGCAAGAATCCAAATGCGGGACCTTTCAGGCGTAGTGGCAATGACATCGACATCATCCGCTACCCAACCCATCATGACTCAGCCTATTGTCTCGACTAGTCACTCGGCCATGGCCAATATGCAAAGTTTGGCCTTCTCATCTATTTTTGAACCTACCTTCAACGGGCTATCATTACCTCAACCACAAGCAATTCAACCAAGTTCTACACCATACCAGAACTTGATTGTCTCAACCTCACCCACTCTTGCACCTATACACATGGGAGTGACAACCTATCCTTTTACCAGTGTCACCACTCAACCACCTCTGGCGGTATCTAGTTAGCTTGTGTCCTCCAACTTCATGGCACAAGCCCCTTTGACCACGACATCTATCCCTATGATGCACTACCCATATGTTACACCTGCACAATCACAATGAAGTACGTCATATGCCTCTTCGACCACATTCCAAGTACTCTACAACCTAGTGGGTGCCCTACCTTCCAATCCGTCAGCTTATCTCATCAAGATGCTGATGGACAAGATGTCTAGCCTGTAGACATACATCTATGGTTCAAGCAATGCCCTTTCATATGAGCAAGTCTGCAGTGAACCCATTCATCATTCTATGCCCATTCGAGCTTATCCCAACCAGTGGGAACTCCCTAAATTTACTCACTTTTAGAGTAAGGAGGACCCACAACAACATCTTCGAGCGTTCAGACACGCTTGTTATCTCATAGCGCATGATGATGCGTTATTACTCTGCACATTCCCCATGTCACTTTCGGGGGCTGCCCTTGATTGATATAGTTCTCTTCCCAGTCATTCCCTCTTTTCTTTCACTCAACTAGCCCAACTCTTCCTTGACCATTTTTCAATCAATATCACCAAAAAGGTCTCCATCACATACCTAAACTCTATCAAACAATTCGATGACGAATCAATAGCCAATTTCACTGCTCATTGGAGAGGCCTTATCAACCAACTCTCTTTTCCTTTGCCTCAGCCTGAGCTCATTGAGCTCTTCTCTCATGCGTGTGGCCAACATATCTCCTCTACCTTGCAGGTCTAGACATTCCACTCCTTTGGCAAAGCTTTCACCATGGCAAGAAAGCTTGAACTCTATGCCATCGACGAAAATAAGGTCAAATTGCATAATAACAATGCAAAATCTAATGACCCTTCTTCGTCCAAACCTTCTTCTACCCACTCCTAGTCTAAGGGGTCGGCAAACACTATCATCATTAGACCATCATCTTCAACAACAACCAATCAATCTCAATTTTCAACATCAGACTACATCAATAAACACTTCCAACGACGATTCACACAACGTCAATACACTCCAATTAGATAGTCATATGCCTCTGTCTTGGATAAACTCATCAAGCAGTGGGTCCTCAATCTCCCTTCAATCTGACCACCTCAATTTGACCCTTCAAAACCTATCCCTACATGGTACAGGGAGAATGACTTCTGCAACTATCACTGTGTCAAAGGCCATGACACAGACAACTGTCAAACTGTCAAAAACATCGTCCAAGACATGCTAGACAAGGGGGATCTTATCCTGGATAACCCAAATGCTCTGGCCAACCAACACCTAGACATCTTCAAATAACCTTTTACTAACCATCCTCCTAATTAAAACAATGTCTAGACCATGACCAATGACCCTCAAGACCATAATATACACACGATCAACATTGTCTCTTCTCTGATCCCTAACCAACCTCTTCCACAGGTAGAAGAATCCTCTTCTCCTGTTAGTCCTCCATCGACCTCTCTCATATTAGAGGATGCCTTGACCATACCAATGCCATTAATCCCACATTCATCCTTCCTCCCACTAATGGAGGACCCTATCCTTCCTACTCCTCAACCACAAGTCGAAGGCACAATCATCCCTACCCTCTACCCTCTTGAGGAGCCGCACTCTCCTATTTCTTATCCACCAAGAGAAGAACCAGTCTCTTCACCCATTTCAACAAAGGAAGACCCAGTCATGGTTTCCTCTTGCCTTTTACCTGAGATTGCTACATCTCGCTCACCTCCGTCCACATCTGAACCCAAACCCGTATTTAACCTCGCCTCACATAATGGTGGCCCTCAACCCAAATCAAAGAGAGCCACTAAACCACACCAGAGGACTCTTCCCCCACCTTCATCATTACCTTCAATTTTGGGCCCACATCCGTCCACTTTAATAGGGGTGCTTCCTACTCCCATACTTTATCGGGGAAAGTCACCTCCATTATCCCCTCAACCCATCAGACATATATTTCCTCCAAAACATCCAACACCTATCACCAAAAAATTTCCATCTCCACGTGTGGCTATACCACCCACAAAAATGATGGTACGACCAATGCCTCTTATGCCTCTCAAACCAAAGTCATCAACCCCCACTACAACAAAACACGTAGACCCATTGGCAGGTTCTTATGCCTTGCTATTACGACAATTGTTGCAGTCTTCTCGCATCAATCTCCCCCCTCTTAAACCATATCAATCCCTCAAACCAAAACCACCCTGGTTTGATGACACTCAGATTTTTGTGTATCATCGCATGCATGGGCATGACACTAAGCATTATTGTGCCCTCAAGGTTGTCATTCACCAATGCTTGGAGAAATAAACCCTTCTTCTTGACCACATCATCAACAAACCTTCAACTTCCTCACCATCCCACTCATCAACTCTCAGATCAAGACCATCTTGGTTTGACAACTCTAAATTTTGCCATTATCTTCACACTTCGGGACATGACACTGAGCGTTGTTGCACTCTTAAAGTTGTCATTCGTCAACACTGGAAAAAGGATACCCTTCTCATCAAGGATCCTCTTGACCACCCCTTCAACAAATCATCAACACTGACCCATGCTTCTCAAACCTCATCACCTAAATCGGGATCTCCACGCCAGACTATGGTCCCTTTGCCGCCTTTAACACCCTTATTCGACATCAACACAGTCAATCTGACCACCAAGCCTAAACTGACCTTAACCAATCTATCATACATTCTCCCTAGCCACTGGGGGAATTCAACCTTCATCCATGCCTCAACCATCTTTTCAACCCAGTCTCGACCAAATATCAATCATTCTTTTAATCCTAAACCTCGACTAGGCCTTAACCAAGCCTCGACTATGCCTCGACCAAATAAGCATCGACCTGACCTCGACCAAACATTCAACCTTTCATTGACCAAATATCAACCAAGCCTCGACCAAGCCTCAAACAAGTCTTGACCAAACCTACACCAAACATTCGACTGACCATTGACCAAACATTCGACCAAACAATGACCAAACATCAACCAACCTTTTAATCACATCATCCAACCTAGCATTGACCAAATATCTATCAACCTTGACCAAGCACCAACCAAGCCTTGACCTCAATCGAACCTTGATCAAACATCAACCAACCTTTTAATCATGACCTCAACCAACTTCTTCAACCTCGACCACACCTCAACCAAGCCTCAACCAAGTCTTTAACCAAGCATCAACCAAATATCAACCAACCTTTTTAATCATGACTTCATCCAACCAATCATCAACCAACATGTGACCAACTTGGAACGAAGCAAATGGGGCAAGTTTTCTCGTAATTTATTTAGACCTTACATCATAACACAAGCATGGGTCAGGGACTTATCAAAACCTAAGCCCCTTTATGCCTTGCATCTTCCACCAGTCTACCGTTAGTCAAGTAATTATTCACTTGACATTTAACGTGAGCTCAATCCCTTAAACAATCCCTATCATTGTCATTCCTATTCCTTTTCAACCCTCAACCCTGCAAACATCAGTCAACCCTTTTGTCAAGCATGAATGCTTTGTCCTAATAAAAGGGAAACTCTCTAAACCTCTATAGTCAAGTCCATGACCAAAATTCCAGTCAACAAAAAAATATATATATATATATATATATATATAAAAGTGGGATGCATATTCCAAGGTCATATAAATCTAAAGTGTAGACTACTCCCTCAAAGGACAGTTGTATCATCATTGTTGTATTTACTAGACTACTCCCTTGAAGGACAACTAGGCCAAAGTCATATCAAAAGCATACAAAGCAGAATATAGACCACTCCCTCGAAGGATGGCTATTCCTAAATTTTGCTACATACACAGCACTATCTCTAAAGCTTCCCACATCGATCAACTTCATGACATGACCACGAACCAAAACAAAATTCCATCGTAGGCTTGACACATCGATCAGTCTACCCAAAAAAAATAAAATAAAATGGACTAACAAACTATAAAGTCATGGGCTTGTCCATAGTCGTTCTCGGGGTCACCTATAAAAGGGGCAAAGTTGTTCCTACCAGAAAGGGTTCCCCCTTCCATCCATCTCACATATCAAACCTATCCAACATACTCAAGGGATTTCGAGCTCACTTAATGTCAAGTGATTCGATTACTTCTGTAACACAACCATTGGTCAACTCGTAATGCATGAACAAGGCTTTTGTTTCTAAACAACCCCTTATCTATGCCATCATTTGGTCCTTATCAATGAAAGAGCAATTTGCCTTTCACTTTTTTTCACACTTTAGTCACATTCAACCAAATCATTATCTATCCAACCAAAACCAAACCCAACCAACCAATCAAACATTTTCAGACCACCAACATGACCTAGTCCATTTCACATAGTTTCTGTGGACACTAATACACATGGAGACTATCAACCAAACACAATTTATGTTAAGCATAAACCATTACTTGTTGAAGCATAAATATACTCAATTCATTTTTAGCATACATCCATCACTAATATGGAAATTTGCTAAGGATGAAAGACCACTCGACCAATGTTGCAGAATACACCATCACACACTATCGAAAAGGCTGCAACATCATCTTGTCCTCATCATTTCAACACAAGACCAAGACAAAATCATCAACCATTTTGACCTTTAGTCTAAACTACATTGGTCTGAGGCCCTAAGACTGGGGCTATGTAGGCAGCACTCAGATGACACGACATCCTCTGGGGTTAACTCGACCACCCTCATTTGTTCATCTCCCTGATGGACAAACCATTCTTTCCTTTGACCAATCCTTTAACCTTTGACCATGACCTTGACCTCATCCAAGACCAATCCATAATTTTGACCCTTCGTCTGAACTACATTAGTATGAGGCCCTAAGACTAGGGCTATGTAGGCAGCTCTCAGATGACATGATGTCCTCTGGGGTTAGCTTGACCACTCTCGTTTGTTCATCTGTCTGATGGACAAACCATTCTTTTCTTTGACCAATCCTTTGACCTTTGACCATGACCTTGACCTCATCTAAGACCAATCCATCACTTTGACCCTTCCTCCCTTTTAGGGAGAACTACATTGGCCTGAGGCCCTTCACACAAGGGCTATGTAGGCAGCACTCAGATCACACAACATCTTCTAGGGTTAGCTCGACCACATTCTTTCGTCTGCCCATTCATTCATACAATTATCTATCTCAGCCTCATCTCAACCAACCACTTTGGGGATCATGCCTATCTCTTCCAACCCTAACCACTTCCAAGACAAACGTTGCCTTGGTTGTTTTTGCATGTATGGTACCTCACGAATGGTTAGCAAAATTGTGCGCAGACTGTTTATGACCCTCACAAGTATCGAATCACAAGCCGGTTGATCCCCACTACTTGTGACATTTTCATGTTTCTAGGAGCACTTCCTGAGCCTGCGATACCTGAAACACAATGACCATTGGAGCTACAACTTAGATTTAATAACTCGATCAGCTACGACTGATGCTGGGGCCCAGTTATTTTGATTTTGGCACTCCTCGACCCTTAACCTGTGACAATTTGACCTGACCATCTCGTGAAGTGGTATACGTGCAATTACGACTATTACAGCATTCTCACCCCATATTCACCATCCTCATCCACTCTCTATCAAATCAGCACCCGATTTCAGGTTCCCTTTCCTCGAATCTCACTTTGAGGGGGAATACCTCATCCATAATCGGGGCAACCAACCCTCCTATTTTTTTCTTGCAGTTCATTTAAACAACCAACAAAGATGAAATCAACCTTATCCCACACCTAGGGCAACCAACTCCTATTTTTATCCTACAGTTCATCCAGAACAACCAACAAGACAAAAATGGGCAAATGTAGACACCAAAATCATGTCTACCCCTTGGTCGTCCTCCCCCTTTCATCCCGTTCCACTTCTAACCATGCCTAACCTATGTCTTATTAATTTAAAATAATTATCTTGTTTTGAATTAATAATTCTTTCTCTCCCCTTGCCATCTCACCCTTGACACCTCACCACCCTAGGATGCCCTTCGTTGGATTCCCTTCACTACCCCATGCTAAGTCTTTAATGCCTAGACTCCCATTTCATTCTCCCACTTAAGCTCTCGTCCATTTTAATTCACCTTCGACCATTTCTTCCCCCGACCCACTGACCCGACAGTTGGGAAAATGGATGAAAGGCTATTTCTAGCCTTTTTCCTGCCTTCCAGCCACCGACGTCGGTCAACTAGCGACCGACGTCGGTGATATTGCCAGTGTCGGTTACCTTCAAGACTGCATTCTGGACCCGAACGTAGGATCCTATTTTTTCAATCTTCATCCCATTTTTCCCATCATTCAACCTGACATTTCACTCCTCAATATTCAATCTACCAACCTTCAGACCTCTCTCTCTCTCTCTCTCAGGCACACAACAAGCTACAAAAACAATAGGTACTCTGCATCAGCTTCCACCAATAATAGGGCCTTCACACCAACAACACCAACAACAGGTATAACCCATCAGCAACATTTCTTCTTTAGTTGGTATGAGCTAAGAATGTTTCTTTATTTTATTTCAATAATCTAGAAATGTATTAGCTATTAGCTCCCATTAAGCACTTCCAGACCAGACCTGAATCCTTATCTCCTTGTTGGCCTCCTCTATCCCTTTTTGACATTTTGTCTATTGCTCCAAACCTCTGTACATACACCTTAAGCCATTTTTTTACCCCAAACAAACCACAGACCCATCCACAGACCAAAAATTCAACCTGACCTCGTCCAAAGACTACTACCCCGACCAATGCCGGACGTAGAGACCACTTGCCCCACCGACGTCGGTAGACTAACTGATGTCGATAGAATTGACTAACTGACATCGGTAGACTAATCGATGTCAGTGAATGTGACCAGGCTGACAGCAGCACTCCCTCAAGGAAGTCTTCATACTTCTAGGATCAAGCTTTTGCTTGACAGCCCACCATCTCCTCATCTAACATTTTATTTGTTTTAGTCTCTTTCTTCCACAGGTGTCATCCTTCACAACCAAAGAGGAGTTCCTTCTATCATCTGATTATGGTGCAAAGACTTCATCCAAGTACATACAAGCCTTAGACCATTTCTTCTTAGTTTCTCATTTATTTTTTGAATGTGAAAGGAAAAATTATATATAAACATTCTGGCATGCCCGGTGGGACCCTAAGGTCTTCCTTGGGTTCTTTTCTTTCTATTCATATAGGTACTTTAGGTTTTTCCTTTTCACTTGTTTCTTCTCTCTCTTCCAAAAGACATCATAAGCAAGATTAAAAAGAACTCTTCTTTCTTTTCTTGCATCTTAGACAAGTCAAAATTCATACTCTCCAACCCTTTCTCCATTTGCCTTCATACAAATTAACATTTTGACATGGGCTTAAAACACATTGCATTTCATTTCTGCTTGTTTGCATTTCTTAGTCCACATCTAGTAATTAAAGACCACATCATGAATTAATCACACTTATGTTACACATCCAAACCACTTACACAAATCAAACATCTTAACTCACCTGAGACAAGGTCTGATTGGGATTTCATCACCCAGTGGATACCTTACCCCTCCCGGCAATCCTACTTGGATTTCATCACCAAGGGGAAAGCCCACTCTATTTTCTGGCAGAGTATAATATCTAGGGAAAGTATATTTTGTCTAACCGAGACCAGCTTATCACTGCGCTCGTGAAGTGAGGGGATTTTGCTCCTTAGCACCATGCCACGTACCGAACCTAATACAGACTCTTGAGCACCTACACAAACCTGAAACCATCCATAGTCTACCTCTTCTAGGACCTGTTCTACAAGCCAACCTCCCCAAACATCACTTTAAGGCATAAGCCACAGGATTCTAAAAGTTGATTCTTAGGATTTAACGCTTAGGGTCTGCTTGTATCCATCTATTTTTCTGTTCCTATCTAGTTGTTTGAGCTAGTGAGGACGTTCTTTTTTTTCCAAAAATTTTCAAAATTATTTGAGTTTCTGGAAACCACAGTCACCAGCATCAGTTTAACCACCGACATCGGCAACCTTCCCTCGCCGACATCGGTTATCAACCACTTCCGCCTTCCCCATCCATAACAAGTCCTATGATGGAGTTCCACTCAGAGACCGAAATAACACCTACTCGATCGACACCAACTCAGACCCCCATTGTCCCTGAAGGGGACTAAGTTTTCGAAAGATTCTTAGACCTCAATGTCAAAGCCCTCCAAAACTATCTCGCAATAAACCAAATGTGGGACCTTTTAGGCGCAGCTGTAATGACATCGATGTCATCTGCTACCCAACCCATCATGACTCAGCCTATTGTCTCAACTAGTCACTCGGCCATGGCCAATACGCAAAGTTTGGCCTTCTCATCTATTTTCGAACCTACCTCCATCGCGGTGTCATTACCTCCTCAACCACACGCAATTAAACCAAGTTCTACACCATACCACAACTTGATTGTCTCAACCTCACCCACTCTTACACCTATACACACGGGAGTGACAACCTATCCTTTTACCAGTGTCGCCACTCAACCACCTCTAGCGATATCTAGTCAACTTGTGTCCTCTAATTTCATGGCACAAGCCCCTTTGACCATGACATCTATCCTTATGATGCATTACCCATATGTTGTACCTACACAAGTGCAACCAAGTATGTCATACGCCTCTTCGACCACATTCCAGGTACCCTACAACCTAGGGGGTGCCCTACCTTCTAATCTGTCAACTGATCTCATCAAGATGCTGATGGACAAGATGTCTAGCCTGGAAACATCCATCTCTACTTCAAGCAATGCTATTTCATATGAGCAAGTCTACAGTGAACCCATTCATCCTTCTGTGCCCATCTAACCTTATCCCAATAAGTAAGAACTCCCTAAATTTACTCTCTTTTAGAGTAAGGAGGACCCACAACAAAATCTTTGAGTGTTCAGACATGCTTGTTATCTCATAGAGCACGATGATGTGTTATTACTCCGCACATTCCCCATGTTACTTTCAGGGGCCACCCTTGACTGGTATAGTTCTCTTCCGAGTCATTCCCTCTTTTCTTTCACTCAACTAGCCCAACTCTTCCTTGACCATTTTTCAGTCAATATCACCAAAAAGGTATCCATCACGGACCTAAAATCTATCAAAGAATTTGATGACAAATCAATAGCCGATTTCGTTGCTCATTGGAGAGGCCTTATCAACCAACTCTCTTTTCATTTGCCTCAGCCTGAGCTCATTGAGCTCTTCTCTCGGGCGTGTGCCCAACATATCTCCTCTACCCTGTGGGTTTAGACATTCCACTCCTTTGATGAAGCTTTCACCATGGCAAGAAAGCTTGAACTCCATGCCATCAACAAAAATAAGGTCAAATTGCATAATAACAATGCAAAATCTAATGACCCTTCTTCGTCCAAACCTTCTTCTACCCACTCCCAGTCCAACGGGTTGGCAAACACTGTCATCTTTAGACCATCATCTTCAACAACAACTAATAGACCTCAATTCTCAACATCAGACTACATCAATAAACACTTCCAACGACAATTCATACAACGTCAATACACTCCAATTGGAGAGTCATATGCCTCTTTCTTGGATAAACTCGTCAAGCAGGGGGTCCTCAATCTCCCTTCAATCCAACCACCTCAATTTGACCCTTCAAAACCTATCCCTGCATGGTACAGGGAAAATGACTTCTGCAACTATCACCGTGTCAAAGGTCATGACACGAACAACTGTCAAACCGTCAAAAACACCATCCAAGACATGATAGAAAAGGGGGATCTTATCCTGGATAACCCAAACGCTCTGGCCAACCAAAACCTAGACATCTTCAAACAACCTTTTACTAACCATCCTCCTAATCAAAACAATGTCCAGACCATGACCAATGACCCTCAAGAACATAATATATGCACGGTCGACACTGTCTCTTCTCTGATCCCTGACCAACCTCTTCCATAGGTAGAAGAATCCTCTTCTCTTGTTAGTCCTCCATCGACCTCTCTCATATTAGAGGATGCCTTGACCATACCAATGCCATTAAGCCCACATTCATCCTTCCTCCCACCAATGGAGGACCCTATCCTTCCTACTCCTCAACCACAAGTCAAAGGCACAATCATCAATGCCCTCTACCCTCTTGAGGAGCCACACTCTCCTATTTATTCTCGACAAAGAGAAGAACCAATCTCTTCACCCATTTCGACCGAGGAAGACCCAGTCACAGTTTTCTCTTACCTTTTGCCTAATATTGCTACATCTTGCTCACCTCCGTCCACATCTGAACCCAAATCCGTATCTAACCTCACCTCACACAATGGTGGCCCTCAACCTAAATCAAAGAGAGCCACTAAACCACATCGGAGGACTCCTCCCCCACCTTCATCATTACCTTCAATTTTGGGCCTGCATCCTTCCACTTTAATAGGGGTGCTTCCTACTCTTATACTTCACAAGGGCAAGTTGCCTCCATTATCCCCTCAACCCATCAGACATATATTTCCTCCAAAACATCCAACACCTATCACCACAAAAGTGCCATCTCCACATGTGGCGATACCACCCACGAAGATGATGGTACGACCAATGCCTCTTATTCCTCTCAAACCAAAGTCATCAACCCCCACTTCAACAAAACACACAGACCTATTGGCAGGTTCTTATGCCTTGCTATTACAGAAATTATTGCAGTCTTCTCACATCAATCTCCCACCTCTTAAACCATATCAATCCCTTAAACCAAAACCATGCTGGTTTGATGACACTCATATTCGTGTGTATCATCATACGCCTGGGCATGACACTGAGCATTGTTATGCCCTCAAAGTTGTCATTCACCAATGCTTGGAGAAAGACACCCTTCTTCTTAACCACATCATCAACAAACCTTCAACCTCCTCACCATCCCACTCATCAACTCTTGGATCAAGACCATCTTGGTTCGACAACTCTAAATTTTGCCATTATCATCACACTCTGAGACATGACACTAAGTGTTGTTGTGCTCTTAAAGTTGTCATTTGTCAACACTAGAAAAAGGATACCCTTCTCATTAAGGATCCTCTTGAAGACCCCTTCGACAAATCATCAACACCGACCCATGCTTCTCAAACCTCATCACCTAAATCAGGATCTCTACGCCAGACATGGTCCCTTTGCTGCCTTTAACCCCTTTATCCGACATCAACACAGTCAATCTAACCACCAAGCCTCAACCAACCTTGACCAATCTATCAAACATTCTCCCTAGCCATTGGGGGAATTCAAACTTCATCCATGCCTCAACCAACCTTTCAACCCAGTCTCGACCAAATATCAATCACTCTTTTAATCTTAAACCTTGACTAAGCCTCAACCAAGCCTCGACTATGCCTCGATCAAACAAGCATTGACCCGACCTCGACCAAACATTCAACCTTTCATCAACCAAATATTAACGAAGCCTTGACCAAGCCTCAACCAAGTCTCGACCAAACCTCAACCAAAAATTCGACCGACCATTGACCAAATATTTGACCAGACATCGACCAAACAATGACCAAACATCAGCCAACCTTTTAATCACATCATCCAACCCAGCATTGACCAAATATCTATCAACCTTGACCAAGCACCAACCAAGCCTTGACCTCAATTGAACCTTGATCAAACATCAACCAACCTTTTAATCATGACCTCAACCAACTTCTTTAACCTCAACCACACCTCGACCAAGCCTCAACCAAGTCTTTAACCAAGCATCAACCAAATATCAACCAACCTTTTTAATCATGACTTCATCCAACCAACATGTGACCAACTTAGAATGAATAAAATGGGGCAAGTTTGATCTTAATTGATTCGGACCTTACATCATAACACAACCATGGGTCAGGGACTTATCAGAACTTGAGCCCCTTTATGCCTTGCATCTTCGACCAGTCTATCGTTAGTCAAGTAATTATTCACTTGACATTTAACTTGAGCTCGATCCCTTGAGTAATCCCTGTTATTGTCATTCCTATTCCTTTTCAACCCTCAACCCTACAAACATCAGTCAACCCTTTTGTCGAGCATGAATGCTTTTTCCTAATAAAAGGGAAATCCTCTAAACCTCTATAGTCAAGTCCATGACCAAAAGTCCAGTCAGCAAAAAAAAATAAAATAAAATATAAAAGTGGGATGCATATTCCAAGGTCATATAAATCTAAAGTGTAGACTGCTCCCTCAAAGGATAGCTACATCATCATTGCTATATTTACTAGACTGCTCCCTTGAAGGACAGCTAGGCCAAAGTCATATCAAAAGCATACAAAGCAGAATATAGACCACTCCCTCGAAGGATGGCTATTCCTAAATTTTGCTACATATACAACACTATCTCTGAAGCTTCCCACATCGACCAGCTTCATGACATGACCACAAACCAAAACAACATCCCATCCCAGGCTTCCCACATCGATCAGTCTGCTCAAAAAAAAAAAGGGGGACTGACAAACTATAAAGTCATGGGCTTGTCTATAGTCATTCTCGGGGTCACCTATAAAAGGGGAAAAGTTGTTCCTACCATAAAGGTTTCCCCTTTCCATCCATCTCACATATCAAACCTATCCAACATACTCAAGGGATTTTGAGCTCACTTAACATCAAGTGATTCGATTACTTCTCTAACACAACCACTGGTCAACTCGTAATTGAGTCTATTTTGTTTCTAAACAACCCCTTATCTATGCCATCATTTGGTCCTCGTCAATGAAAGAGCAATTTGCCTTTCACTTTTTTTCACACTTTGGTCACATTCAGCCAAATCATTATCTATCCAACCAAAACCAAACCCAACCAACCAATCAAACATTTTCAGACCACCAACACGAACTAGTCTATTTCACATAGTTTCTGTGGACACCAATACACATGGAGACTATCGACTAGACACAGTTTATGTTAAGCATAAACCATTACTTGCTAAAGCATAAATATACTCAATTCATTTTTAGTATACATCCATCACTAATATAGAAATTTTTTAAGGATGAAAGACCACTCGACCAATGTTGCAGAATACACCATCACACACTATGGAAAAGGCTGCAACATCATCTTGTCCTCATCATTTCAACACTTGACCAAGACCAAATCATCAACCATTTTGACCCTTAGTCTGAACTACATTGGTTTGAGGACCTAAGACTGGGGCTATGTAGGCAACACTCAGATGACATGACGTCCTCTGGGGTTAGCTCGACCACCCTCATTTGTTCGTTTCCCTGATGGACAAACCATTCTTTCCTTTGACCAATCCTTTGACCTTTAACCATGACCTTGACCTCATCCAAGACCAATCCATAATTTTGACCCTTCATCTGAAATACATTGGTCAGAGGCCCTAAGACTGGGGCTATGTAGGCAGCACTCAGATGACACGACGTCCTCTGGGGTTAGCTTGACCATCCTCGTTTGTTCGTCTCCCTAATGGACAAACCATTCTTTCCTTTGACCAATCCTTTGACCTTTGACCATGAACTTGACCTTGTCCAAGACCAATCCATCACTTTGACCCTTCCTCCCTCTTAGGGAGAACTACATTGGCCTAAGGTCCTTCACACAAGGGATATGTAGGCAACACTTAGATCACAGGACGTCTTCTAGGGTTAGCTCAGCCACATTCTTTCATCTGCCCATTCATTCGAACAATTATCTACCTCATCCTCGTCTCGACCAACCACTTTGGGGATCATGCCTATCTCCTCCGACCCTGACCACTTCCAAGACAAACGTTGCCTTGGTTGTTTTTGCATGTATGATACCTCACAAATGGCTAGAAAAATTATGCATAGACTTTTTATGACCCTCACAATTATAGGATCGGAAGCCGGTTGATCCCCACTACTTATGACATTTTCCTGCTTCCAAGAGCACTACCTAAGCTTCGAATACCTGGAACATGATGACCATTGGAGCTACAGCTTAGATTGAATAACTCGATCAGCTATGACTAATGTTGGGGCCCAATTATTTTGATTTTGGCACTCCTCGACCCTTGACCTGTGATTATTTGACCTGACCATCTCGTGAAGTGGTATACGTGCAATCACGACTATTGCAGCATTCTCACCTCATCTTCACCATCCTCATCCACTCTCTATCAAATTAAAACCTGATTTCAGGTTCCCTTTCCTTGACTCCCACTTTGAGGGAGAATACCTCATCCATAATCGGGGCAACCAACCCTCTTATTTTTGTCTTGCAGTTCATTTGAACAACCAACAAGACAAAATCAACTTTATCCTACACCTGGGGCAACCAACTCCTATTTTTGTCTTGCAGTTCATCTAGAATAACCAATAAGACAAAAAGGGGAAAATGTAGACACCAAAATTGTGTCTACCCCTTGGTCTTCCTCCCCCTTTCGTCTCATTCCACTTTTAACCATGCCTAACCTATGTCTTATTAATTTAAAAAAATTATCTTATTTTGAATTAATAATTCTTTCTCTCTCCTTACCATCTCACCCTTGACACCTCACCACCCTAGGATTCCCTTCCTTGGATTCCCTTCACTACCCCATGCAAAGTCTTTATTGCCTAGACTCCTATTTCATTCTCCCACTCAACCTCTCGTCCATTTTAATTCACCTTCAACCATTTCTTCCCCTGACCCGCTGACTCAGCAGTTGGGAAAATAGATGAAAGGCTATTTTTAGCCTTTTTCTTGCCTTCCATTTGTCGACGTCGATCAACTGTTGATCGACGTTGGTGATATTGCCGATGTCGGTTACCTTCAAGACTGCATTCTTGACCCGAATGCAGGATCCCATTTTTTCAATCTTCAACTCATTTTTCCCATCTTTCAACCTGACCTTTCACTCCTCAATATTCAATCCACCAACCTTCAAACCTCTCTCTCTCTCTCTCTCTCAGGCACATAGCAAGCTACAACAACAACAGGTACTCTGCATCAGCTTCCACCAACAATAGGGCCTTCACACCAGTAGCACCAGCAACAGGTACAACCCATCAGCAACATTTCTTCTTCAACAGGTATGAGCTAAGAATGTTTCTTTTTTTCATTTCAATAATCTAGAAATGTATTAGTTGTTAGCTCCCATTCATCATTTCTAGACCAAACCCGAATCCTTATCTCCTTGTTGGCATCCTCTATCCCTCTATCCCTTTCTGACATTCTATTTATTGCCCCAGACCTCTGCACAGACACCTCAAGCCATTTTACTGACCCCAAACAGACCACAGACCCATCCATAAACCAAAAAATTGACCTGACTTCGTCCAAAGACGACTGCCCCAACCGACGCCAGCCACAGAGACCACTTCCCCCGCTAACGTTGGCAGACTAACTGACATCGGTAGACTTGAATAACCGACGTCGGTAGACTAACCGACATTGGTGACTGTGACCAGGCTGACAGCAGCACTCAGGTAAGGATTTGCTTCTATTTTTGTTTCAATTTTTAACCATTTTAGTCTTTTATCATTCTACCTTTTATCAGAGATTATTTTTATCAATTAGTGGGTTGATATTCCTCAAGGAAGTCTTCATACTTCTGGGATCAAGCTTTTTCTTGGCAGCCCACGATCTCCTCATCTAACTTCTTTGTTTTAGTCTCTTTCTTGCACAGGTGTCATCCTCCACAACCAAAGAGGAGTTCCTTATATCATCTGATTACGGTGCGCAGACTTCATCCAGGTACATACAAGCCTTAGACCATTTCTTCTTAGTTTTTCATTTACTTTTTGAATGTGAAAGCAAAAATCGTATAGAAACATTCTGGCACACCCGGTGGGACCCTAAGGTCTTCCTTGGGTTCTTTTCTTTCTATTCATATAGGTGCATTAGGTTTCTCCTTTTCACCTCTTTCTTCTCTCTCTTCCAAAAGACATCATAAGTAGGATTAAAAATAACTCTTCTTTCTTTTCTTGCATCTTAGACAAGTCAAAAGTCATACTCTCCAACCCTTTCTCCATTTGTCTTCATACGAATTAACATTTTGACTTGGGATTAAAACACATTGCATTTCATTTCTACTTGCTTGCATTTCTTAGTCCACATCTAGTAATTAAAGACCACATCATAAATTAATCACACTTATGTTACACATCCAAACCACTTGCACAAATCAAACATCTTAACTCACCTGAGATAAAGTCTAACTGGGATTTCATCACCCAGTAGATACCTTACCCGTCCCGGTAATCCCACTTGGATTTCATCACCAAATGGAAAGCCCACTCTGTTCTCTGGCAGAGGATAATCTCTAGGGAAAGTATATTTTGGCTAAGCGAGACCAACTTATCACTGGGCTCGTGAAGTGAGGGGAGCTTGCTCCTTAGCACCAGGCCACGTACCAAACCTAATACAGAGTCTTGAGCACCTAAACAAACCTAAAACCATCCATAGTCTACCTCTTCTAGGACCCATTCTGCAAGCCAACCTCCCCAAACATCACTTTAAGGCATAAGCCACAGGATTCTAAAAGTTGATTCTTAGGATTTAACGCTTAGGGTCTGCCTGTCTCCATCTGTTTTTCTATTCCTATCTGGTTGTTTGAGCTAGTGCGAATGTTCTTCTTCTTTTTTTTCCAAAAATTTTCAAAATTCTTTGATTTTTTGGAAACCACATTCACCGGCATCAGTTTTACCACCGATGTCGACAACCTTCCCTCGCTAGCATCAGTTATCTGACCGACATCGGCCATCTATTCTCACCAACATCAGTTTTCCAACCGATGTCAGTCATGGTCACTATCTTTTTTTCAAAATAGCAGCCTAAAACCCGACCCTTTTTCTACCAAAACCACATTTTGAGTTTTTGAAACTAAAAAAACATATTTTTTGAAACCTGACCCTTCTTACCTTGAATCATTTTGATATGTAGTCAAAACAAGGCTCTTCTTGACCACATGAGGCATCAACCGCTTCCGCCTTCCCCATCCATAAGCAGTCCAATAATGGAGTTCCACTCAGAGACTGAAACAACTCTTTCTCGACTGACCCCAACTCAGACCCCCATTGTCCCTGAAGGGGACCAAGATTTTGAAATATTCTTGGACCTCAATGTCAAAGCCCTCCAAAACCATCTCGCAAGAAACCAAATGCGAGACCTTTCAGGCGCAACAACAATGACATCGACGTCATCCGCTACCCAGCCCATCATGACTCAGCCTATTGTCTCAACTAATCACTCGACCATGGCCAATACACAAAGTTTGGCCTTCTCATCTATTTGCAAACCTACCTCCATCGGGGTGTCATTACCTCCTTAACCACATGCAATTCAACCAAGTTCTACACCATACCAGAACCTGATTATCTCAACCTCACCCACTCTTGCACCTATACATGTGGGAGTGACAACCTATCCTTTTACGAGTGCCACCACTCAACCACCTCTAGCAGTATCTAGTCAACTTGTGTCCTCCAACTTCATGGCACAAGCCCCTTTGACCATGACATCTATCCCTATGATGCACTACCCATATGTTGCACCTACACAAGCACAACCAAGTACGTCATACGCCTCTTCGACCACATTCCAAGTATCCTACAACCTAGGGGGTGCCCTACCTTCCAATCCATCAGCTGATCTCATCAAAATGCTGATGGACAAGATGTCTAGCCTAGAGACATCCATCTCTAGTTCAAGCAATGCTCTTTCATATGAGCAAGTCTGTAGTGAACCCATTCATCCTTTTGTGCCCATCTGACCTTATCCCAACCAGTGGGAACCCCCTAAATTTACTCACTTTTAGAGTAAGGAGGACCCACAACAACATCTTTGAGCATTCAGACACGCTTGTTATCTCATAGCACACGACGATGCATTATTACTCCGCACATTCCCCATGTCACTTTTGGGGGCCACCCTTGACTGGTATAGTTCTCTTCCCAGTCATTCCCTCTTTTCTTTCACTCAACTAGCCCAACTCTTCCTTGACCATTTTTCAATCAATAAAAGGTCTCCATCTCAGACCTAAACTCTATCAAACAATTCGATGACGAATCAATAGCCGATTTCATTGCTCATTGGAGAGGCCTTATCAACCAACTCTCTTTTCCTTTGCCTTAGCCTAAGCTCATTGAGCTCTTCTCTCAGGCATGTGCCCAACATATCTCCTCTACCTTGCGGGTCCAGACATTTTGATCCTTTGATGAAGCTTTCACCATGACAAGAAAGCTTGAACTCCATGCCATCGATGAAAATAAGGTCAAATTGCATAATAATAATGGAAAATATAATTACCCTTCTTCATCCAAACCTTCTTCTGCCCACTCCCAGTCCAAGGGGTTGGCAAACACTGTCATCTTTAGACCATCATCTTCAACAACAACCAATCGACCTCAATTTTTAACATCAGACTACATCAATAAACACTTCCAATGATGATTCATACAAAGTTAATACACTCCAATTAGAGAGTCATATGCCTCTGTCTTGGATAAACTCATCAAGCAGGGGGTTGTCAATCTCCCTTCAATCTGACCACCTCAATTTGACCCTTCAAAACCTATCCCTGCATGGTACAGGGAGAACGACTTCTGCAACTATCACCGTGTCAAAGGCCATGACACGGATGACTATCAAACCATTAAAAACATCATCCAAGACATGCTAGACAAGGGGGATCTTATCTTGGATAACCCAAATGCTCTAGCCAACCAAAACCTAGACATCTTCAAACAACCTTTTCCTAACCATCCTCCTAATCAAAACAATGTCCAGACCATGACCAATGACCCTCAAGACCATAATAAATGCACGGGTGACAGTATCTCTTCTCTCATCCCTGACCAACCTCTTCCACAGGTAGAAGAATCCTCTTCTCTTGTTAGTCCTCCATTGACCTCTCTCATATTGGAGGATGCCTTGACCATACCAACACTAGTAATCCCACATTCATCCTTCCTCCCACCAATGTAGGACCCTATCCTTCCTACTCCTCAACCACAAGTCAAAGGCACAATCATCCCTACCCTCTACCCTCTTGAGGAGCCACACTCTACTATTTCTTCTCCTCCAAGAGAAGAACTAGTCTCTTCACCCATTTCGACCAAGGAAGACCCAGTCACGGTTTCCTCTTGCCTTTTGCCTGAGATTGCTACATCTCGCTCACCTCCATCCACATCTAAACCAAAACCCATATCTAACCTCACCTCACATAATGGTGGCCCTCAACGCAAATCAAAGAGAGCCACTAAACCACATCAGAGGACTCTTCCCCCACCTTCATCATTACCTTCAATTTTGGGCCTACATCTATCCACTTTAATAGGGGTGCTTCCTACTCCCATACTTCACAGGGGCAAGTCACCTCCATTATCCCCTCAACCCATCAGACATATATTTCCTCCAAAACATCCAACACCTATCACCACAAAAGTGCCATCTCCACGTGTGGCTATACCACCCACAAAAATGATATTACAACCAATGTCTCTTACGCCTGTCAAACCAAAGTCATCAACCCCCACTGCAACAAAACATGCAAGACCCATTGGCAGTTTCTTATGCCTTGTTGTTATGACAATTGTTGTAGTAATCTTGCATCAATCTCCAACCTCTTAAACCATATCAATCCCTCAGACCAAAACTGCCTTGGTTCGATGACAGTCAAATTTGTGCATATCATCACACACCTGGGCATGAAACTGAGTATTATTGTGCCCTCAAGGTTGTCATTCACCAATGCTTGGAGAAATACACCCTTATTCTTGACCACATCGTCAACAAACCTTCAACCTCCTCACCGTCCCACTCATCAGCTCTCGGATCAAGACCATCTTGGTTTGACAACACTAAATTTTGCCATTATCATCACACTTTGGGACATGACACTGAGCAATGTTGCGCTCTTAAAGCTGTCATTTGTCAACACGAAAAAAAGGATACCCTTCTCATCAAGGATCCTCTTGGCCACCCCTTCGAAAAATCATCAACACCAACCCATGCTTCTCAAACCTCATCACCTAAATCAGGATCTCCACACCAGACTATGGTCCCTTTGCTACCTTTAACCCCCTTATTCGACATCAACACAGTCAATCTAACCACCAAGCCTCAACTAACCTTGACCAATCTATCAAACATTCTCCCTAGCCCTAGGGGAATTCAACCTTCATCCATGCCTCAACTAACCCTTCAACCCAGTCTCGACCAAATATCAATCACTCTTTTAATCTTAAACCTCGACTAGGCCTCAACCAAGCCTTGACTATGCCTCGACCAAACAAGCATCGACTCGACCTCGACCAAACATTCAACCTTTCATCGACCAAATATCAACCAAGCCTCGACCAAGCCTCAACCAAGTCTCGACCAAACTTCAACCAAACATTCGACTGACCATTGACCAAACATTCGATTAGACATCGACCAAACATCAACCAACCTTTAATCACATCATCCAACCTAGCATTGACCAAATATATATCAACCTCGACCAAGCACTAACCAGGCCTTGACCTTAATCAAACATCAACCAACCTTTTAATCATGACCTCAACCAACTTCTTCAACCTCAACCACGCCTTGACCAAGCCTCAACCAAGTGTTTAACCAAGCATCAACCAAATATCAACCAACCTTTTTAATCATGACTTCATCCAACCAATAATCAACCAACATGTGACCAACTTGGAACAAAGCAAATGGGGCAAGTTTTCTCCTAATTGATTTGAACCTTACATCATAACACAAGCATGGGTCAAGGACTTAATAGAACCTGAGTCCCTTTATGCCTTGCATTTTCGACTAGTCTACCGTTAGTCAAGTAATTATTCACTTGACGTTTAACTTGAGCTCGATCCCTTGAGTAATCCCTATGATTGTCATTCTTATTCCTTTTCAACCCTCAACCCTGTAAACATCAGTCAACCCTTTTGTCAAGCATGAATGCTTTGTCCTAATAAAAGGGAAACCCTCTAAACCTTTATAATCAAGTCCATGACTAAAAGTCTAGTCAACCAAAAAAAATAAAAAAAAATATAAAAGTGGGATGCATATTCCAAGGTCATATAAATCTAAAGTGTAGACTGCTCCCTCAAAGGATAGCTGCATCATCATTGCTATATTTACTAGACTGCTCCCTTGAAGGACAACTAGGCCAAAGTCATATCAAAAGCATATAAAGCAGAATATAGACCACTCCCTCGAAGGATGGCTATTCCTAAATTATGCTACATACACAGCACTATCTCTGAAGCTTCCTGCATCGATCAGTCTGCCCCAAAAAAAAAAATGGACTGACAAACTATAAAGTCATGGGCTTGTCTATAGTCATTCTCGAGGTCACCTATAAAAGGGGCAAAGTTATTCCTGCTAGAAAGGGTTCCCCCTTCCATCCATCTCACATATCAAACCTATCCAACATACTCAAGGGATTTTGAGCTCACTTAACATCAAGTGATTCGATTACTTTTCTAACACAACCACTGGTCAACTCGTAATGCATGAACGGGGCTTTTGTTTCTAAACACCCCTATATCTATGCCATCATTTGGTCCTCGTCAATGAAAGAGCAATTTGCCTTTCACTTTTTTTCACACTTTGGTCACATTCAATGAAATCATTATCTATCCAACCAAAACCAAACCCAACCAACCAATCAAACATTTTTAGACCACCAACATGACCTAGTCCATTTCACATAGTTTCTGTGGACACCAATACACATGGAGACTATCGACCAAACACAATTTATGTTAAGCATAAACCATTACTTGCTGAAGCATAAATAGACTCAATACATTTCTAGCATACATCCATCACTAATATGGAAATTTTATAAGGATGAAAGACCACTCAACCAATTACTCCTCAATCTTCAATCTACCAACCTTCAGACCTCTCTCTCTCTCTCTCTCAGGCACACAGTAAGCTACAACAACAATAGGTACTCTGCATCAACTTCCACAAGCAACAAGGCCTTCACACCAACAACACCAGCAATAGGTACAACCCATCAGCAACATTTCTTCTTCAGCAGGTATGAGCTAAGAATGTTTCTTTATTTCATTTCAATAATCTAGAAATGTATTAGCTATTAGCTCCCATTCAACACTTCCAGACCAGATCTGAATCCTTATCTCCTTGTTGGCCTCCTCTATCCCTCTGTCCCTTTTTGACATTCTGTCTATTGCCCCAGACCTCTGCACAGACACCTCAAGCCATTTTGCTGACCCCAAACAGACCACAGACCAAAAACTTGACCTGACCTCATCCAAAGACTACTGCCCTGACTGACACCAGACACAGAGACCACTTCCCCCATTGACGTCAGCAGACTAATCGATGTTGGTAGAATTGACTAACCGATGTCAGCAGACTAATCGATGTTGGTGACTGTGACCAGACTGACAGCAGCACTCAGGTAAGCATTTGCTTCTATTTCTATTTTAGTTTTTAATCATTTCAATCTTTTATCATTTTGCCTTTTATCAGAGATTATTTTTATCAATTAGTGGGTTGACATCCCTCAAGGAAGTCTTCATACTTCTGGGATCAATCTTTTGCTTGGCAGCCCACCATCTCCTCATCTAACGTCTTCTTTGTTTTAGTCTCTTTCTTCCACAGGTGTCAACCTCCACAACCAAAGAGTAGTTCCTTCTATCTTCTGATTACGGTGCGTAGACTTCATCCAGGTACATACAAGCTTTAGACCATTTCTTCTTAGTTTCTCATTTCCTTTTTGAATGTGAAAGCAAAAATTGTATAGAAACATTTTGGAACGCCTGGTGGGACCCTAAGGTCTTCCTTGGGTTCTTTTCTTTCTATTCATATAGGTGCATTAGGTTTCTCCTTTTCACCTCTTTCTTCTCTCTCTTCCAAAAGACATCATAAGCAAGATTAAAAATAACTCTTCTTTCTTTTCTTGCATCTTAGACAAGTCAAAAGTCATACTCTCCAACCCTTTCTCCATTTATCTTCATACGAATTAAAATTTCGACTTGGGCTTAAAACACATTGCATTTCATTTCTGCTTGCTTGCATTTCTTAGTCCACATCTAGTAATTAAATACTGCATCATAAATTAATCACACTTATGTTACACATCTAAACCACTTGCACAAATCAAACATCTTAACTCACCTAAGACAAGGTCCGACTGGGACTTCATCACCCGGCAGATACCTTACCCGTCCCGACAATCCCACTTGGATTTCATCACCAAGGGGAAAGCCCACTCTGTTCTCTAGTAGAGTATAATCTCTAGGGAAAGTATATTTTGGCTAAGTGAGACCATCTTATCACTGGGCTCGTGAAGTGAGGGGAGCTTGCTCATTAGCACCAGGCCATGTACCAAACCTAATACAGACTCTTGAGCACCTAAACAAACCTGAAACCATCCATAGTCTACCTCTTCTAGGACCCATTCTACAAGCCAACCTCCCCAAACATCACTTTAAGGCATAAGCCATAGGATTCTAAAAGTTGATTCTTAGGATTTAATGCTTAGGGTCTGCCTGTCTCCATCTATTTTTCTGTTCCTATCTGGTTGTTTGAGCTAGTGAGGACGTTCTTCTTTTTTTTTCCAAAAATTTTCAAAATTCTTTGAGTTTCTGGAAACCATAGTCACTGACATCGATTTTACCACCAACGTCGGCAACCTTCCCTCACTAGCATCAGTTATCTGACCGATATTGGCCATCTATTCTCACCGACATCGATTTTCCAACCGACATCAGTGACTGTCACTATCTTTTTTTCAAAACAAGAGCCTAAAACCTAACCCTTTTTCTACCAAAACCACATTATGAGTTTTTGAAACCAAAAAAACAAAGTTTTTGAAACCTGACCCTTCTTGCCTTGAATCATTTTGACACACAGTCAAAACAAGGCTCTTCTTGACCACGTGAGGCATCAACCACTTTTGCCTTCCCCGTCCATAACCAGTCCCATAATGGAGTTCCACTCAGAGACTGAAAGAACTCCTACTCGACCGAACCCAACTCAGACCCCCATTGTCCCTGAAGGGGACCAAGATTTTGAAAGATTCTTAGACCTTAATGTCAAATCCCTCCAAAACTATCTCACAAGAAACCAAGTGTGGGACCTTTCAGGTGCAACGGCAATGACATCAACGTCATCCGCTACCCAACCCATCATGACTCAGCCTATTGTCTCGACTAGTCACTCGGCCATGGCTAATACACAAAGTTTGGCCTTCTCATCTATTTTCGAACCTACCTCCATTGGGGTGTCATTACCTCCTCAACCACAGGCAATTCAACCAAGTTCTACACCATACCAGAACTTGATTGTCTCAACCTCACCCACTCTTACACCTATACACACAGGAGTGAAAACCTATCATTTTACCAGTGGTGCCACTCAACCACCTCTGGCAGTATCTAGTCAACTTGTGTCCTCCAACTTCATGGCACAAGCCCCTTTGACCATGACATCTATCCCTATGATGCACTACCCATATCTTGTGCCTACACAAGCACAATCAAGTACATCATATGCCTCTTCGACCACATTCTAGGTACCCTACAACCTAGGGGGTGCCCTACCTTCCAATCCATCAGCTGATCTCATCAAGATGCTGATGGACAAGATGTCTAGCCTAGAGACATCCATCTCTGGTTTAGGCAATGCTCTTTCATATGAGCAAGTCTGCAGTGAACCCATTCATCCTTCTATGCCCATCTGACCTTATCCCAACCAATGGGAACTCCTTAAATTTACTTACTTTCAGAGTAAGGATGACCCACAACAACATCATCGAGCGTTGAGACACGCTTGTTATCTCATAGCACACGATGATGCATTATTACTCCACACATTCCCCATGTCAGTTTTGGGGTTTGCTCTTGACTGGTATAGTTCTCTTCCCAGTCATTCCCTCTTTTATTTCACTCAACTAGCCCAACTCTTCCTTGATCATTGTTCAATCAATTTCACCAAAAAGGTCTCCATTACGAAACTAAACTCTATCAAACAATTCAATGACGAATCAATATCCAATTTCGTTGCTCGTTGGAGAGGCCTTATCAACCAACTCTCTTTTCCTTTTCCTTAGCCTGAGCTCATTGAGCTATTCTCTTAGGTGTGTGCCCAACATATCTCCTCTACCTTGCGGGTCTAGACATTCCGCTCCTTTGACGAAGCTTTCACCATGGCAAGAAAGCTTGAACTCCATGCCATCGATGAAAATAAGGTCAAATTACGTAATAACAATGCAAAATATAATCACCCTTCTTCATCCAAACCTTCTTTTGCCCACTCTTAGTCTAAGGGGTTGGCAAACACTGTCATCTTTAGACCATCATCTTCAACAACAACCAATCGACCTCAATTTTCAACATCAGACTACATCAATAAACACTTCCAATGATGATTCATACAATGTCAATACACTCCAATTGGAGAGTCATATGCCTCTGTCTTGGATAAACTCGTCAAGCAGGGGGTCCTCAATCTCCCTTCAATTTGACCACCTCAATTTGACCCTTCAAAACCTATCCCTACATGGTACAGGGAGAACGACTTCTACAAATATCACCGTGTCAAAGGCCATGACACGGATGACTGTCAAACCATTAAAAACATCATCCAAGACATGCTAGACAAGGGGGATCTTATCCTGGATAACCCAAACGCTCTAGCCAACCACAACCTAGACATCTTCAAACAACCTTTTCCTAACCATCCTCCTAATCAAATCAATGTCTAGACCATGACCAATGACCCTCAAGACCATAATAAATGCACAGGTGACACTATCTCTTCTCTGATCCCTAACCAACCTCTTCCACAGGTAGAAGAATCCTCTTCTCCTGTTAGTCCTCCATTGACCTCTCTCATATTGGAGGATGCCTTGACCATACCAATGCCATTAAGCCCACATTCATCCTTCCTCCCACCAATGTAGGACCCTATCCTTCCTACTCCTCAACCACAAGTCGAAGGCACAATCATCCCTACCCTCTACCCTCTTGAGGAGCTGCACTCTCCTATTTCTTCTCCACCAAGAGAAGAACCAGTCTCTTCACCCATTTCAACCAAGGAAGACCCAGTCACGATTTCCTCTTGCCTTTTGCCTGAGATTGCTACATCTCGCTCACCTTCATCCACATCCAAACCCAAACCTGTATCTAACCTCGCTTTACACAATGGTGGCCCTCAACCCAAATCAAAGAGAGCCACTAAGCCACATCAGAGGACTCTTCCCCCACCTTCATCATTACCTTTAATTTTGGGCCCGCATCTATCCACTTTAATAGGGGTGCTTCCTACTCCCATACTTCACAGGGGTAAGTCACCTCCATTATCCCCTCATCCTATCAGACATATATTTCCTCCAAAACATCCAACACCTATCACCAAAAAAGTGTCATCTCCACATGTGGCTATACCACCCACGAAAATGATGGTATGACCAATGCCTCTTACGCCTCTCAAACCAAAGTCATCATCCCCCACTGCAACAAAACACGTAGACCCATTGGTAGGTTCTTATGCCTTACTATTATGGCAATTGTTGTAGTCTTCTCGCATCAATCCCCCACCTCTTAAACCATATCAATCCCTCAGACCAAAACTACCCTAGTTTGATGACACTCAAATTTTTGCGTATCATTGCACGCTTGGGCACGACACTGAGCATTGTTGTTTCCTCAAGGTTGTCATTCACCAATGCTTGGATAAAGACACCCTTCTTCTTGACCCCATCGTCAACAAACATTCAACCTCCTCACCATCCAACTCATCAACTCTCAGATCAAGACCATCTTGGTTTGACAACTCTAAATTTTGCCATTATCATCACACTCAGAGACATGACATTGAGCATTGTTGTGCTCTTAAAGCTGTCATTCATCAACACCAAAAAAAAGATACCCTTCTCATCAATGATCCTCTTGACCACCCCTTCGGCAAATCATCAACACTAAACCATGCTTCTCAAACCTCATCACTTAAATTAGGATCTCCATGCCAGACTATGGTCCCTTTACCGCCTTTAACCCCCTTATTCAAAATCAACATAGTCAATCTGACCACCAAGCCTCAACCAACCTTGACCAATCTATCAAACATTTTCCCTAGCTGCTGGGGGAATTCAACCTTCATCCATGCCTCAACTAACCTTTCAACCCAGTCTCGACCAAATATCAATCACTCTTTTAATCTTAAACCTCAACTAGGCCTCAACCAAGCCTCGACTATGCCTCGACCAAACAAGCATCGACCCGACCTCATCCAAAAATTCAACCTTTCATCGACCAAATATGAACCAAGCCTTGACCAAGCCTCAACCAAGTCTCGACCAAACCTAAACCAAACATTCGACCGACCATTGACCAAACATTCAACCAGACATCGACCAAACATCAACCAACCTTTTAATCACATCATCCAACCCAGCATTGACCAAATATCTATCAACCTTGACTAAACACCAACCAAGCCTTGACCTCAATCGAACCTTAATCAAACATCAACCAACCTTTTAATCATGACCTCAACCAACTTCTTCAACCTTGACCACACCTCGACTAAGCCTCAACCAAGTATTTAACCAAGCATCAACCAAATATCAACCAACCTTTTTAATCATGACTTCATCTAACCAATCATCAACCAACATGTGACCAACTTGGAATAAAGCAAATGGGGCAAGTTTGCTCCTAATTGATTCAGACCTTACATCATAACACAAGCATGGGTCAAGAACTTATCAGAACCTGAGCCCCTTTATGCCTTGCATCTTCAACCAGTCTACCATTACTCAAGTAATTATTCACCTTATGTTTAACTTGAGCTCAATCCCTTGAGCAATCCCTGTCATTGTCATTCCTATTCCTTTTCAACCCTCAACCCTATAAACATTAGTCAACCCTTTTGTCAAGCATGAATGCTTTGTCCGAATAAAAGGGAAACCCTCTAAACCTATATAGTCAAGTCCATGACCAAAAGTCCAGTCAACAAAATATATATATATATATATAAAAGTGAGATGCATATTCCAAGGTCATATAAATCTAAAGTGTAGACTGCTCCCTCAAAGGATAGCTACATCATCTTTTTTGTATTTACTAGACTGCTCCCTTGAAGGACAGCTAGGCCAAAGTCATATCAAAAGCATACAAAGCAGAATATAGACCACTCCCTCGAAGGATGGCTATTCCTAAATTTTGCTACATACACATCACTATCTCTAAATCTTCTCACATCGATCAGCTTCACGACATGACCACAAACCAAAACAACATCCCATCGCAGGCTTCCCACATCGATCAGTCTGCCCCCCCCCCCCAAAAAAAAAAAAGACTGACAAACTATAAAGTCATGGGCTTGTCTATAGTCATTCTCGGGGTCACCTATAAAAGGGGAAAAGTTATTCCTGCCATAAAGGGTTCTCCCTTCCATCCATCTCACATATCAAACCTATCCAACATACTTAAGGGATTTCAATCTCACTTAACGTCAAGTGATTCGATTACTTCTCTAACACAACCACTGGTCAACTCGTAATGCATGAATGGGGCTTTTGTTTCTAAACAACCCCTTATCTATGCCATCATTTGGTCCTCGTCAATGAAAGAGCAATTTGCCTTTCACTTTTTTTCACACTTTGGTCACATTCAACGAAACCATTATCTATCCAACCAAAACCAAACCCAACCAACCAATCAAACATTTTCAGACCACCAACATGACCTAGTCCATTTCACATAGTTTCTGTGGACACCAATACACATGGAGACTATCGACCAGACACAATTTATGTTAAGTATAAACCATTACTTGCTAAAGCATAAATAGACTCAATTCATTTTTAGCATACATCCATCACTAATATGTAAATTTGCTAAGGATGAAAGACCACTCGACCAATGTTGCAGAATACACCATCACACACTATGGAAAAGGCTACAACATCATCTTGTCCTCATCATTTCAACACATGACCAAGACCAAATCATCAACCATTTTGACCCTTAGTCTGAACTACATTGGTCTAAGGCCCTAAGACTGGGGCTATGTAGGTAGCACTCAAATGACACGACGTCCTCTGGGGTTAGCTCGACCACCCTCATTTGTTCGTCTCCCTGATGGACAAACCATTCTTTCCTTTGACCAATCCTTTGACCTTTGACCATGACCTTGACCTCATCCAACACTAATCCATAATTTTGACCCTTCATCTGAACTACATTGGTCTGAGGCCCTAAGACTAGGGCTATGTAGGCAGCACTCAGATGACATGACGTCCTCTGGGCTTAGCTCGACCACCCTCATTTTTTTGTCTCCCTGATGGACAAACCATTCTTTCCTTTGACCAATCCTTTGACCTTTGACCATGACCTTGACCTCATCCAAGACCAATCCATCACTTTGACCCCTCCTCCCTTTTAGGGAGAACTACATTGGCCTAAGGCCCTTCACACAAGGGCTATGTAGGTAGCACTCAAATCACACAACGTCTTCTGGGGTTAGCTCAGCCACATTCTTTCATCCACCCATTCATTCGAACAATTATCTATCTCAGCCTCATCTCGACCAACCACTTTGGGGATCATGCCTATCTCCTCCAATCCTGACCACTTCCAAGACAAACATTGCCTTGGTTATTTTTGCATGTATGCTATCTCACAAATGGTTAGCAAAATTGTGTGCAGATTGTTTATGACCCTCACAAGTATAGGATCACAAGCCGGTTGATCCCCACTACTTGTGACATTTTTGTGTTTCCAGGAGCACTTCCTGAGCTTGGGATACCAGGAACATGATGACCATTGGAGCTACAACTTAGATTGAAAAACCTGATCAACTACGACTAATGTTAGGGCCCAATTATTTTGATTTTGGCACTCCTTAACCATTGATCTATGACAATTTGACCTTACCATCTCGTGAAGTGGTATACATGCAATCACAACTATTGTAGCGTTCTCACCCCATCGTCACCATCCTCATCCACTCTGTATCAAATCAGCACCCAATTTCAGGTTCCCTTTTCTCGACTCCCACTTTGAGGGGGAATACCTCATCCATAATCGGGGCAACCAACCCTCCTATTTTTGTCTTGCAGTTCATTTGAACAACCAACAAGATGAAATCAACCTTATCCCACACTTGGGGCAACCAAATCTTATTTTTGTCTTGTAGTTCATCTAGAATAACCAACAAGACAAAAAGGGGCAAATGTAGACACCGAAATCGTGTCTACCCCTTGGTCGTCCTCCCCCTTTCGTCTCGTTCCACTTCTAACCATGCCTAACCTATGTCTTATTAATTTAAAATAATTATCTTATTTTGAATTAATAATTCTTTCTCTCCCCTTGCCATCTCACCCTTGACACCTCACCACCCTAGGATGGCCTTCCTTGGATTCCCTTCACTACCCCATGCCAAGTCTTTAATGCCTAGACTCCCATTTCATTCTCCCACTCAACCTCTCGTCCATTTTAATTTGCCTTCGACCGTTTCTTCCCCCGACCCGCTGACCCGATAGTTGGGAAAATGGATGGAAGGCTATTTTTAGCCTTTTTCTTGCCTTCCAGCCATCGACGTCAGTCAACTGTCGACCGATGTCGGTGATATTGCTAGCATCGATTACCTTCAAGACTGCGTTCTTGACCCGAATGTAGGATCCCATTTTTTCAATCTTCATCCCATTTTTCCCATCTTTTAACCCGACCTTTCACTCCTCAATATTCAATCCACCAACCTTCAGACCTCTCTCTCTCTCTCTCAGGCACACAGCAAGCTACAACAACAATAAGTACTCTACATCAACTTCCACTAGCAATAGGGCCTTCACACTAGTAGCACCAACAATAGGTACAACCCATCAACAACATTTCTTCTTCAGCAGGTATGAGCTAAGAATGTTTCTTTATTTCATTTCAATAATCTAGAAATGTATTAGCTGTTAGCTCCCATTCAACACTTCAAGACCAGACTCGAATCCTTATCTCCTTGTTGGCCTCCTCTATCCCTCTATCCCTTTTTGACATTCTGTCTATTGCCCTAGACCTCTGTATAGACACCTCAAGCCATTTTGCTGACCCCAAATAGACCACAGACCAAAAACTTGACCTAATATCATCCAAAGACTACTGCCCCAACCAACACCGGCCACAGAGACCACTTCCCCCACTGACGTCGACAGACTAACTGACGTCGGTAGACTTGACTAACCGATGTCGACAGACTAACCGACGTCGGTGACTGTGACCAGACTGACAACAACACTCAGGTAAGCATTTGCTTTTATTTCTATTTTAGTTTTTAATCATTTTAGTCTTTTATCATTTTGCCTTTTATCAGAGATTATTTTTATCAATTAGTGGGTTGACATCCCTCAAGGAAGTCTTTGTACTTCTGGGATCAAGCTTTTGCTTGGCAACCCACCATCTCCTCATCTAACGTCTTCTTTGTTTTAGTCTCTTTCTTCTACAGGTGTCATCCTCCACAACCAAAGAGGAGTTCCTTCTATCATCTGATTACGGTGCGCAAAGTTCATCCAGGTACATACAAGCCTTAGACCATTTCTTCTTAGTTTCTCATTTCCTTTTTGAATGTGAAAGAAAAAATTATATAGAAACACCCAACACATGAGATCCTTGATGAAATGCTTGCACACCTTATCTAGAAGTGAGTTAACCTCATAATTTAATATTTATAACATATAATTAATAATTTCATAGTCATCTTTCCAAAGATGAACACTATGAAAACTATGTCCTTATAAAACAAGAAACAAAACAAGAAAGATAAAGTATTTATAAGAACTTTTCAAGTTAGTCACATGCCTAGAAGTAATAATTTTGAGGAAGTGATAATGGATAGGCCAAAGCACATAATCACTAATTAGACACCTAATATATAAGAAATTCATGTTAAATATTTTGAGAAGATTACCTAAGAACCTACCAAGGGAAGATACATACTTATGCCTACGTTGACCTCTACACTCATGAACAATATCCCACATAATTCTATCTACATTATTTACATGTAACTTAATCAAACTTACATTATCATATTCAGTAATATACATACATTTGATTTGTGAAAATCACTTGGGAAAGGCTTATATAAATACCTCTACCCAAACATTAAATTTGGTGAGGTATGAAGGTGGGTATCAACACATACTAAAATGATTTATTTTCCCTTCCTGATAGAGATACGTTCTTCATAGTAGCCAAATCATTGAAATAATTCTTTGTCATCATCATATTTTTATTTTCATCATCTAGGAGTAAGATTAGTTCTTGCCCTGTTAGTGATTGTTTGAATTTGTCATCCATGGTAGAAGTATGTGAGGAAATACATTAGATCAAGGCATTTTAAGATCTATATTCCTCCAATCACATCTCTTCATTGATATGGCATCCATTATTATAATCATGCATTTATATATTAGTTTCTTCCACTATGTTTAGGAATACAATAATGTTGTGCTCATATTATTTAAGTTATTCTATAAGATCTAGACTTTTAGATGTAGGGATAACAACCTAATGTTTTTCTTCTTTCCACATACCATCAATAATGTATAGGTGCTTCCCTTCAGTGGAAGAAACTCTCATGAATTCACCATTAAAGTTCATGATAATTGGGTCAAAGTTAAATATCTATAGAGATGAGAGATCTACCATTTTGAATTCATTCAATTCACATTCTTAATGTGGACAATCAATTTCATCATTATTTTATTCAACTTCTTCCATCTCTATTTATGATATGGGTGTCACACTACTTCCATTGAGTTTTGGATCATGTTGACTTATTTTACCAAGTGTAGGGACAGTGGTATATGTAAATAATGTCATAGATGCATAACATACATCCTCCTCATCCAATTGCTCCAACCCATATAATTCTTCTTCCCACTAATTATAATAGGTTTCTTATGTTTCTTCTTGCATGGAAACTCACTGATATTTTGGTTTCAGTCAATAGGTTGCCTAAAAAAACATTGTGTCTTCATCATCAGCCTCATCCTCATCACTACTCTTAAAGACCAGTTCATGCTTATAGAATGGTACATTATCGATCAATAGGACCATTTCAATAATTATCTTGTTTCCATTTATGTAAATACCAAATTGTGAACTTTGGAATGTAGTCTCATAGGCTAGTTTAATAATTTATTGTTCCTCTGAAAAATGGCATTGGATTATCAAAATCATCAAGAGACACTTTATCACTAAAGTAAGGAAAAATAACATGCTTTCCACATGATGAATTATCGTAAATGCATTTATTAAAATCAACAATGGGGTTTTCATTTATCACAAAGAGGATTGGTTTGTTATAACCTTGAATCAATGATTCATTATAAGGTGAAAATTATGTAATGGGTTGACTTATAGACAAGTGAATCAAAGGATTTTGGGTTTAACCACCCAACTATCCTATTGAATAAAATGGTTCTACATAATAGACATGCAATATTGATTATTATTCAATTATGAAAGCCTTTTGGTAAATCAATATTAGAGATTTGAGAGTGGATGGAATCTTATGAATGAACATATCATTTAGGGTATCCAAATTTATAAGATAAACCTAAATTTTAACCACCTTTAATTGTAAGAATGGGTATTTCAACCTCCTATATAACTCATGAAAGAGAATATTTAATGTGATAAAAGAATCATTGGGCTCCCTATAGCCTATATAAAATTGTTAGTACATGGTATCAGGGTTAATAGGCACACTAAATTCATTGATAAATGAGTTTTAAAATATATCTCAAGAGGTGATGTACCCATCTCACAAGCTAAGGTACTAGATATATTCTTCCCTATTTAGATGACAAGGAAGTAAATGATAAGAAACATCTTCATGCCAGATTTGAGTCATGAGTAGGGCATCTTTATTCCTGAATGTGTTATTCTACCATCTATATACCATCATTTGTGTATTTTATAAATAATTCATTAGGATCTTTGGGAAAGTCATGAATGGGTCCTATAATGATCATATGGCAACCACCTCCACATATTTATGAAAAAAACATAAGTGGGTATTAAAATTCAATTTTGTAGTTTTATAACCTAGAAAATCATTTGGGCAAAGCCTCTAAAGTGTTCAAGTTTAAATTTTTATGTTGAAATTTTAGTTTTACATCTATACATAGGTGGATTTCATTATAGTACCAATTATGTGGATGTGTATTTCAAGCATGAAATAGGTTGGGAGGAGTGAAAATAGGGTGATAAGTTTAAAATTAAGGGTAGTCTAAAATATTCTATTTGGGCTTTCATTCTAGAACCAATTATGTTGATGGGTTATTTATAACACCAACTTAGGAGGGATGGGTACCATCCAACCTCTCTTAAAAAGAGATAAAAAGTATCTCTAAGGTCTATATATACCAGGTCTTGGAAGACTAGATCTCACTCAGTTGGTTTGTTTCAAAATGTTTAATATAAGGGGCCTTTATTGGTTCTATAATATTTTAACATTATCTTGGTAATTAAAAAAATTAGAAGAAAATGATTTTTTTATTGTTTATTTTATAGGTTATGAATATATTTGGAAATCATAACATATTCATTCATTCACCAATAAATCAATGGATATCATGCAATAAAAACAAAGAAACTTGTGATTTCAACTTTCCCATGTGAACACACCTAAATCAGTTATTTTATTTTCAATTTGAAACATTCATCAAAATTGATTTTCTAAAGGATCTAGACCTTCAAATGTATGGATAACAACCTAATTTTTTTTTTTTCAGTATCATAGGAATTATTGAGGTTCTAATCCTTAGTGTAAATAACTCTCATGACTTCACCATTCAATTTCATGCCAATTTGGTCAAAGGTAAGGTTTTATAGAAGTGATATATATAACATTATGAATTTGTTCAATTCACCTTCCTGACTTAGACAACTAATTTTATCATTAATTTATTTAAATTCTCTCATCTCCAATGATGGTATGGGTGTCACACTATTTCCATTGAGTTTTTAATCATCTTTAATCAACTTGCCAAGTGTAAGGACAATGTTATATGGCAAGAAAGTCTTAGTTACATAGTATACATCCTCCTCATCCAATTACTCCAACCCTTATAATTTTTATTGTATATGCTTAAAATAGGTTTCTAATGTTCTTATTATATGGTTAGCTCACTGATATTTTTTTAGCCAATCGGTCACTTGAAAAAATCATTTCATTTTCATCATCAAATTCATCCTCATCACTAATATTAGTGACAAGTTTGTGTTTATGGAATGGTACATTTTTGATCAATAGGACCATTTCATCACTTATATTATTTCAATATCCATAGGTACCTAATTATCAACTTTGTAATATGATATCATAGGTTAGTTTAGGCATTACTTATTAATAATCTCTTGTAACTAATGGCATTGGATTAAAAAGAGCACCAAAATATGTTTCATCACTAAAGCAGGGAAAAATAAACTATTGTCCACATGATGAATTATCATAAAAGCATGTAATAAAATAAATAATGTGGTTTTCATTTGTCATGTGGAGGATTAGTTGGTTATAACCTTGAAATAATTCTTTGTAATAAGGTGTGGATTAGACAATGGGATGACTTATAGGAAAGTGAATCAAAGGGTTATGGGTGAAACCACCTAGTTATCCTAGAAAATAAAATGGGTCTGGAAAATAGACATGTGGTATTGATTGCTGTTCAATTGTGAAAGCCTTATGGTAATTCAATGTCATAGATGTGAAAGTAGATGGAGTCCTCTAGATGAACATATTAGTCAGGGGATCTAACATTCTAAGATAAAATTCAATTTCAACTACCTCCATTTGAAGGAATGGGTCTTTCAACCTTGTATATAAATCATGAAAGTGATTGTTGAATGTGCTAATAAATTCATTAGGATCCCTACAGGATGTATCAAATTCATAATATAAGGAAGAAGGGTCAATGGGAAAACTAAAGTCATTGATAAACAAGATTTTGAAGATTTTCTATGAGGTTATGCAACAATATGGCATCCTGAGGTACTAGTTGTATGCTTCCTTATCTAGAGAATAAGGAAACAAATGGTAGAAAATATCTTTGTGCTATATTTGAGTCCTAATTATGGAATACTTGAATGCTTAAATTTGTTATTCTACTATTCAAATCCCATTATTTGTGTATTTTTGATATAATTCATTAGGATCTTGGGCAGGTCATGAACAAGTCCTATAATTCTCATAGGTTAGTCATCTCCACATATCCATGCTAAATCCATAGATGTGTCTAAAATTTTAGTTTCCTAGTTTTAGAACCTATAAAATCACTTGGGTAGAGCCTCTAAAGAGTTTAAGTTAAAATTTTCCTATTAAAATTTCAATTTTACATTTATGTATGGGTGGTCCTCCTTATATCACCACTTATGTTGACATGTGTTTCAATCATACAATATGTTGGGAGGATATTAAAGGACGTGACACATTTAAAATCAAAGATAAATATAAAATATTCTTCTCAATGCCTCATTCTAACACCAATTATGTTGATGTGCATTTTGATATGAACCAATATTTACAAAAGTCATTCAACCTACCTCTCTTCAAAGGATATTTGTGAGATATCCCCAGGGTTTCTTTTTACCTAGTATAGGTGAACTAAAATTCAATCAGTGGATTATTGTGACCATTCCATTTCAAGGGGCCTGCTAGTGTAAACTTTAAACTTAATTATAACAGGTTTATATGCTTGAATAGTTAGATTTGTAATGTTTTTTTTTGTGATTTATTGACATGATTTTTATGTAAAATAAAGTGACAAAAAATTCATTCACTCTTTCCCAATAAATTTTTTTTTTAGGGTTTTATTTAATATGCTTATGGCTGATTTTGGTGTTTAGTCCATTGAGTGTTAATGTTCAATAATACAACAATGGTAAATGGATATAATACAAAAATTGAGATGAGAGTTCACTCATATTTCATTCAAACCCTAGGTCTAATAACTTAATAAAACTTGGTATAAGTGAGGGGGAAAGGGAAATAAAAACCTACAATGAGGATGCCAATTTTGATTTCATGATTTCATGAACTCCCCAAACTAGACATTGAAAAAAATATCATATGCACAATCAAATTCAGATCCAATGCAAGCTTTTAAGGAAAAAAAATGAGGAAATATTATCCAAAACCACCATATATGCATGTATATTGAGACTAAACACTTCCAACTATTCTACTAACCAACATTAATCATTTTTATAATCAAATATAGAGTTCATTATAATCATACCCTCAAAAATTTTCTAGCATAACAATAGGGGAGGAATTTAGGGAGAGATTAAACTAATAAAACAAATAAAATTCAAAAAAGGAAACAGTGATTGGCCCAAATCTATGTGGGAGAGAAAAACCAACCCATTTTTAGTAAAATGTGTCCACTATATATAAATTGGGGCATTACAAGGGAGTGTTTTCCCTCTAAAATTTACCCACTACTTCCATTAATACCTAAAATAATCCCTTAACTTTTAATCCCATCACATTCATAGTTCACATGCCTACACAAGACCTAAAATGGAGTTAACACATGATTTTAAAATAATGAATAGTAAAATGCATAAAAAACATTGATAGGTTTTAAAATAGGCATAACCAAGAAAAATTCAAGGTACCATTATGCCCATGATGGAGTTAGATTTCTAATATATATATATATATATATATATATATATATATATATATATAATGATAATAGGATCAAAATTTATCTATAAAAACCATCAGGGATAAAAAATCAGCCTAGTAAACCTAATCAAGATTCTTGGGATGATTAGATAGTTTAGAGGTTCACTTTTTAAAAAATAGATCTCCTAGTTCTAGTTGGGATTTTAAAGGCTGAATAGAACTAGTTTATGAACTTTATATACATCCAAACCCAATCAGACTTATTTATATGATTATAACTAGGTTTCAATGACTTAAGTATCATGGGGGTTCCCAAGACATAACCAATCTTGAGACCTCCTATTTGAACTACAATTATTTGCCCATAAGCTACTTATGTTGGTTGAGGTTTTTTATCTAGATATAATTATGAGATGTTTGTTAGGAAGGCTCACAACCTAATCAATAAAATATTATCAAATAGAACTAAGACTACCTAGCTAGCATAAACCTAGTCCTAATTAGGGAATATTCCATGGTTAGAACTCCACCCATCCTAAGACCTACCTCACAACCTAATCAAGGATTTGATCCCTTATCACAACTATGAATACCCCTAAATGAAGACATATACTTGATAATATTAAAAACTTAGATGAATAATAAACTAACCCTCAAACACCCTAAGACCTAGTTGGGGATTTTACCTTGACTGACACTAGATTGATGATTGACTAACTACCTACAACCTAGCAGAGATTCTTAACCCTAACTAAAATTATGTTCCATCCTCTGAGGCTCACTCAATACCTATGGATGAAAAAACACATTATTATAATTTAAGACATGAAAAAATACCCCTAGAACTAATCATGTTTTAAAGCTCAATTAGGTCTAAGATACATAAGAAATTTATAATATAGACCTATTCAGACAAAAAACTTTGATTATATATAGATTTTTTAAAATGAATACCCTAAAAAAGGTTAAGTTTTAGTGGTTATTCTTCATTAATTCATTAATATTTTGTTTTTGTAAATTGGCATTTTCATATTTTATTAGGTGGTGGATAATGTGGATTCACCTAAATTATATAGGTGTAAGTTAATTTTCTAGATCAGCTAACCTAATGTTTAAAATGAATTTCATGCATATAAATATGATTCACCACTATCAAAAGTCAATATGAGATTATTCTCCTTTATATTAAATATATAATTATTTGATGACCAAATTTATAATGTATATCAACATAGAAACCATATGGAAGTGTTTGTCATTCAACAACAAAGGCCTATCATCTACGGAAATTGATACCATCCATATGTGAGTTTTTTGTATAGTCGCACATTATCATGCATTTTATGACAAGTTACGATTCACATGTCAATTCTCTTGCATGCCTAAAAATCATATATTAACTTTATCTATATTTTCAAAACACATACATATAAGTTTTACAAAAAAAAAAAAAAAAACCCAAGTTCATTTCTATATGGGCCACTAAAACTTACCATGCCCTAAAGTCCTAATCAAGGGTTGAAATTTTGATTAGGTCTTTGAAACTAAAAAAATTAATCACTTTCAACTATACGTACCCAAATATTTTGATAAGTTTTTCACATGATGTGTATAATTTAATCACTTTCAACTATACATACCCAATTATTTTTCATGTTTTTTAGTAAATAATATTGTAATAATTTAATTACTGATTTGTATAATTTATTTGTATTTTTAACCTTTCTATAAATAGAAATAAATATGGAGAAAATAAGACTTAGCTAAAAATAGGATGAAATGACTGAGACAAGGTTTAGAATTTTTTGTACAATACTAGGATAGTGTATCAAATCAAGATCTAGATTTCATTTTGTGAAAGGATAGGAGTACCAAAATAGGACACCCTAGGGTCTGGTGCTATAGTATTTTTTTATCATTACTGTCCAAACTACTCGTAGAGACCTAAGTTTTTTGGGTTTTGTTCATTGCCCCTATGTGAGATGGTCTATGAAGTCTAAACTATTTAAGGTCTATATAACTTATTTTAGAGTTGATTTAGTCTTCAAACCCTATACTTCATTATGTTTTGATCAATCTTGACAAAGAAGGGGGGATTAATGTGTTTAAGATGCATTGAACATGTATCCACACCCCTTCTGTGGGTACATTGCCTACATACCAATACTCTAAAGAGGGATCAAGCCATATGTAATTCTTCCACTTGATATGCTTTGTGTAATAGTGCTATGAGGATGTAAAAATGATAAACTAGGTGTGCTTAATGTGGCTAGGGATTAGTGTGAGGATTTGGATATTCTTATAGTTTTATTAGATGGTTATATATAGAGAATAGGTAAATTTGCCTGAATGGTATTGCTTATATTCTTACTTGATTTTGTAATATTTTCCAAACCCTTATAAATAAACTTTGAATGGGATTTTATAGAGATCTATTGGTCAAAGGTTGAATGTACTCACATTAGGCTAACAAAAAGAAGGATAGGTACTTGAAGGAAGTGAATGTTGGAGTTAAAAATGTAATTAGATAGGAGTGCCAAAAATGGAAACCCTATGGTCCAATGTTATAGTCCAAGTTAGGCACCATTGTCCTATAGATTTGGGACCTAGGGGATGGAATTATCATAGGAGATATAGCCTAGTTGAGCTAGAATTAGGTATCAGAAGTCTATGGATGACTAGGAATAAGCAAAAAGGTGTCTAGAAGGGTCATGAGAGTATGTAAGAGGGACCTAAGGCTTTGGTGTCACAAGAAACACTCAAGCTACCAATTTTAAAATTTTATATGACTACATTCCCCCCCTTTATTTTAGTGATGTAGAAAAGTAAAATACTAGGATAAATGAAAAAATAGAAAGTGTACCTGAACTTACCTATAAAGGTGAAAAGCCCATGATATTGTATGATGCTAGGTGTGCATAGAGAGAGCATGTTATGAAGTGTAAATACATAAGATAAAAAATAGTGTAGAGCAGTTCTTACTAGATATGTGATATCTGAAATAAGAATGTATAAAGATAGGTAAGAGAGAAAGGAATGAATACACCTCATCGAGTATGTCAACCAATATAAAACCTATTGTGATGTTGATTGATGTTGGTTGATGCTGAGTAATGTTGGGTATGTTATGTACCAAGAGTAATATCATGAATTGAGATAAGTTCTCAATTCCCCAAGAGTGGCTCAAAAATGCAAAGGCTATCCCTTTGGCTCTATCATCACCCATGAAGTGAAGCTTTGTGATCATGCATGTGTTAATCTATGTTTGGACCATGTGTCCAATCCCTTTGAGTAGGTGGCTCAATAATATAAAGGATAGATAGTCCTTGGGATCCATCATTTCCTCATGAATTAAAGCTATGAATTGATACTACTATGAATGTGTATTTTATGAGATAATTTGGTATGGATAACTAAATGTGTGTTGGAAACTAGGCCATTTTTGGCTACTTGAAAAAGGTGGAGATTAGGATTGTATGAAATCCACTCCAAAAATGGGCAATAGGATTATGTGGAAGCCACTCAAAAATTATGCCAAAAACTTAAAAATGGAATAAGGTATTCAATTACTAAGAATACTTGTGTAATGTACTAAAATTAGAAAGAAAAGAAGTCAAATGTGTCATGCATATTAACCCTAATCAATGGTGTCTAAAACATGGATTTTGGTCTAGAATTTATACCAACTATAGTATCTAAAACTAGAAGTGAGATACATCACACTGTGCATCATGGCCCCTATATTTTTATTCTTTGAGAAAAACTGTACTGAAACTATTGATTTTGAACTAAAATGTTGTTGACAAAACTATAACTGGTCTTACCATTTTGTCTGTTTCTAAGAAATCTAGTTTTTTATATTGTGATAGGAGCACAAAAATATGACACCATACTATATAACACTATTTTCCTTTTTTGAATTTGATGAATATTCTATAATCATCACTATCTATCCAGTATGTTCTGCCTGGTTTGAAGTCTAGATACTATTCTAGGTGTTCTAAAAGCTGATTTTTTAACTAGTAAGAGCTTTGATCTTTGTGACAAAAATACATGATATAATAATTATAATAAAAAAGATACCTCAATATATAGCATGGTTTTTAATTTATATTTTTATATCAACATGGTTATGCCTAGATAGATATAATAATATAATAGCATGTGAAATATAATGAATTAAAAGTGGAAGTCTGGTTAGTTGTTAGTTGTCAAGGAGGGATGGAGTATGATGTCGATCATAACATCTAAGAAATAAATATATTGCATGATGTGTATCATGGAATTTAAAACAATTTAAAATTAATCAAACAACAAACATATGTCACTCAAACTGGAAAGCAAACATACAAGGCATGTTCAAATTCCACTCACACATACAATTGGAAACAAGCAAGGTTAGCATGAGGTCCACAAACACATATAAGACTACAAGAAAATGAAATTGTAAAATTTCCTAAGGCATATACAAGAATAAAGGAAAAGGACATTTGAAAATGTCCTAAAGCACATACAAGAGATAAAATAACAACTGAGGAATGCAATCACATCTATCTATGCAAAGCAATAAAGGAAGGCATGTAATACTATAAATACAATCACATATAACTAATAAAAAAAAGAAGTGAAAGTATATAAGACATGGAGTACAAGACTAGGTATATGCTAAAAATACACAAGTGTTATATATTAGTTGGTGTTGATAAAGTAATATATGTAAGCTAGTAGGTGATGTACATTATCATGATAACTACAGTGTGTGGTGTAGGAATTACATAACCTAGATGGTGTAGTCATGTAGAATATGTCCCCAGTGCATATATATATAAATATGTGTCTCAAATATATTAATTAGTATTCCCCCTCAATGGGTAGAGTGAAGCGATCAAGGATTTAGAAGTCACTGCACATATTCAAAAAAGATCAAGTGAAGCATGGTAATGTAGATAAATCAACAAATAATAACATAGAACAAAAAATGTAAGTATAGCATGTTAGTAGAAATGTTAAGCATAGATAATGTATACAATTGAAATGTTTTTGTGTTTTTCAATTATTTGAATGTTTTTGGATTTTGAAATTTTATATTGTTTTTGGTTTTTTGATATAGTTGAAAGCTTTTATATTTTTGATATAATATATGTATAGTCAATCATAAAGAAACTATGTAAAATTAAGGCTAAGGAGAGATGATACTAACTAATGAGTCTAATGGGAGACTCCATATAATGGTGTCTTATATCAAGGAGAGGGATTGTGCATGATCATGAAACATGATGGAAGGGCTAAGACTATGGCTCTAAAAGATTATATGTTGTAAATTCTCTAAAATATTTATAGTGGAAACTAACTATGGGGTCCCCCTATAACTCTAAGAAGTGGATGTGACTATGGGCCTCTTAGAGACCCATATGATAGTAGGATAATCTACTTGAACATGTAATCTATGTGTAGAGGCATAAGACCTTAATGATACTACCCTAGGTGTGAAAACTATAGCAGGAAGCTATCTAGAATTATAAAACTATGGTTGTTCTATAAGAGACCTCTATGAAAGTGGAATAACTCTTTATGCTAGTGATGGAGGCCTTGACTGTGTCTAAATCTAAACTAGAGGAAGAACTAAAACTAGTGGAGAAACTGAAACTAGTGGTAGAACTGAAACTAGTGACTTCAAAATAGTAAAGGGCTCTAAAGTGGGGAGTGGTAACTCATATGAAACTCCTCCAATTATAATAACCTAATTAGCATGAATGAATTTCATGCATCTATAAACTATAGAAGGTACTACTTGTATTTTTTTAATCCATGGTTGGCCAAGTAACACATCAAAAACTTCTACACTAGGAACAATAGTAAATGGTGTGGCCACATGTGTTAGACCAACCTAGAGAAGAAGTATAATCTCACCCAATGAACTCTGTATATGCCCACTAAATATACTAATAATTATGACTGTTAGGATAATATCCTAATCTAAATATCTCAAATTCTACATAAATTTCATAGTGCACATGTTCATGTTGGATCCATTGTCTATGAGAACACTATGAATGGGATGATTATCAATGTAAGCCCTAATAAAGAGTGCATGATAATATGACTCATCTTTGATTATCTCCTACATTGAGAAGGAGATGAAAGGTATAATTCAAACTCTAGAATTTTACACACCAATCATGTTAGTCAGAGGTTATGACTCAACTGAAGGTGCCTGGTATGTAGCTGGTGGAGGGTGTGAATGATATACATCATTAAAACCTAATGTATCCCTTATCTCTTTCTTAGAATATTGTGGGAAAGGATCTAAGAATATTTTCAAATATTTATCCTATGTTTACTTTTCTTGAGGAGGCTCAACTAGAGTACCAATATAAATGAGATTATCGTATATCAAGTCTTGTATCTTCTATTTTAAACTGATGCATCTATTTGTTGTGTGGCCTAGTGCCCTATGAGAGTTGAAAAATGCATTATGATCGTATCCTCATGGAAGAGGATTTATTGGATCAACTTCTCAAATATGAGGGAGAGATATGATATTACATTACAAAAGCTACTGTAACACTCTGGCTATAGAAACTAGTAGATTGGTAAAGGTTCACCAAGGAGGTGTTGATAAAACCACTCATTGAGGGGGCTCCAAAGCTATATTGACTATAGGTTGATTTTAATTTTTGTTATCATTGACCTTGAATTTATATGGGACTTTGTTGTTACTCTTGTTTGGTGTTTCTAATACAATTGTGTACTTGAGTTTTCCCATTGAAATTAATTTGACATCCCTTTCCTTTAGTGTGTGACACAACTCAGTGAAGGAAGAGAATCTTTTGAACATTATTGATTTATGTAAAGATGGTAGAAGACTCTATTTGAAGAAATATTGTAACACTTGATTGGCCATGGGGCTAGTCATCTTAGCCAAGATAGTCTTATATCAAAGAATATAATCTATGAGATGATCATTTGACCATTTTTTATGTCATGTAACTTGGGCATAGGAAATTGTATCACCAATGTTAATTTTAAAATGAGCTAGGAACATATCAGCTAAATAATTGAATGTATTGATTGACTGATTTGGTAGACTATAGAATCATTGTAAATAATAATCCTTTATACTTTGTGGAAATAGATTGGTTAGTTTCTAGTTATTGGGCACATAGTCCAAGCATGCTACATGAAAAACTCTCAAATGTGCCTCTATATCACCCTTACCATCATATAAAGTGAGCTTGGGTTGAACAAAACCTTGTGTAAAGGGTGTAGAAGCAATATGGCATGCCAATGGTGTATGCAGTAGAGTAAAAGAATCCAAGGCCTGTGTTGGTCTATAAGCACCTTGCTCAATGTATAGCACCTTGGTTTGAAGAGATTATATCTCTTGCATAAGGGTTACTACATCAGGAGATAAATATGTACTAGTTATAGTTGGTGGTGTCATAGAGGAAGGTTGGGCTGATATAGGAGGTTTTTGAGACATAGTTTCCCTCATAGTGTCATCTGCAACTAGTTGCTCTGAAAGAATATAAGACTCAACTTGCTTATCCATTTTAATTTCCATGATAGATTGTTAGATAAGAGTATGATCTTGGGGCTATTCCTTAGTCTTTCTCTAAAAAATTGTATAATCAATTCCTTGTTGAGGACAACATCATTATCAAAAATAGGTAGAAGTGGATCAAGAACTTGATGTGGCAGATCATGAACATCACTGTTTATATCATCCTTGTTATTCTCATACTTCTCATTGTCAAAATTATCCTCATAGAAATTGGTGTAATTTGGATGTGTAGGATCTATAGAAAACATTTTATCTGGTTGTTTAACCATGATATGTGGTCAGGTTGAAGGAATATTGGTGAATTCAAGAGGTTTACCTCTAAGTCTTGCACTTCATCTCAAAGGAAGAGATGCAAGGAGATTAGGTAGCATAAGGAAAACAACTTAAATAATGAGATAAAAGATTAAATAAATATAATCTAAATAATAAATTGGAATATGAATAAAAATTATATGAAGCTCAAAAATATGTAAGGTCATACCTCAAAATCATGGAACCTAGTGTATGCAACTAGGGTTTGAAAGAAATTTATTTTTAAAATTACTATGCTGAATTTTAGAAATTAAATGTGAATTTTTGATTTCATGTATAAGGTGAAACCTCAAAAGCAATAGGGACCTAGTATATTATAACTGGACCTTAAATTAAAATTATTTTTTAAAAATTACTATGGAATTTTAAAAATTAGTGAATTTTTTTAATTTAAATATGCAGATAAAAAATAAAGAAAATTGGAAAATTCTTAATTTAAAGGGACCTAGTATATTGCAACTAGGGTTTGGAAGAAAACAATTTTTAAAAAAAATTTAATATGGAATTTTAAATTAAAATAAAAATTTATGATTTAAATATGAAAGTAAAAAATCAAAATATTATTGGAAAAAATAACATGAAATTTACCCTAGGGTTTCTAAGGTTTTTATTTATAAATGAAGTCAGGTTCACCAAATGATTCAACAATTTAGGGAATATTGGAGTTTTATTCCTAGTTTAGTTAAAGGTCTGAGTTAACTAAATCAATAAATAATATTTCAATAATTTAAATACTAGTTTAGATAATTTATTTTTATTTTTAACTTTTCTATAAATATTAATAAATATGGAGAAAATAAGACTCAGCTGAGAATAGGATGAAACAACTAAGACAGGGTCTGGAATTTGTTGTGTAGGATTAGGATCATGTTACAAATTAGGATCTTGATTTAATTTTGTGAAAGGATAGGAGCACCAAAATATGACACCCTAGGGTCTAATTTTATAGTATTTTTATATTATTGTTGTCCAAATTTCTCGTAGAGACCTAAATTTTTGGGTTTATTCATTGTCCCTATGTAAGCCTACCTATGAAATCTCAATTGTTGAAGGTTTAAGATATTTATTGTATATATTATCTAGTATTAAAACCCTAGAGTTCATTATTATTTTATCAATATTGAGAAATAATGGGGGGTTAGTGTATGTAATATGCATTGAATGTGTATCCACACCCCTTGTGTGGGCACGTTGCCTACATACCAATACTCCAAAGAGGTATCAAGCCATCTGTAGTTCTCCCACTTGATGTGACTTGTGTAAAAGTGTTATGAGGATGCACAAATTCTAAATTAGGTGTGATTAAGGTGCATAGTGATTGGTGTGTGGATTTTTATATGTTTCTAACTGTATTGGATGGTTATATGCAAAGAATAGGTAAATTTACCTCAGTGGTATTGCTTGTATTCTTGTTTACTTTTATAATATTTTTCAACCCCTTATAAAATAACTTTTAATGGGATTTCATAGAAATATATTGGTCATGGGTTGAATGTATTCATGTTATACTAACAATAAGAAGGATAGGAACCAAAAGGTAGTGACCATTGGAGCTTAAAATGTAATTGGATAGGAGCACTAAAAATAGACACCCTAGGTTCTGACACTATAGTCCAAGTTGGGCACTATTATCCTATAGGTAAAAGACCTAGGGGATGGAATTATCATAGGAAATTTATCTTGGTTGATTTGGAATTAGGTCTTGGAAGTCTATAGATGACTAAGAATAAATAAAAAAGTGTCTAGAAGGGTCATGAGAGCTTGCAAGATGGACCTAAGGGTTGGGTGTAAAAAACCACACACAAATTACCAATTTTTACATTTTATATGACTAAAATTATATATGGAAATTTATCATTCATATTTATTTATCGTAATGGAATAGGTTTATAGAGATAAAATTCCATAAAAACTAATATGAACCCTTAGAGTGTGATAACAAAGATAGGCAAACTAGGCTTCAAACATAAATTGGAAGGTCAAAACTCCACTTTTGTGATAAGCACCTTATAAAAAGTTTTCTCACATAAACATGGTATTTCCAATGGTGATGGTTGTAATTCTTATTTTAGAACACAAAATGAGATGGACCACCAAAGAAAATTGAGTGTTCAGGCCAATGTGCTATGGGCACAACAAAGAGTGACACAAAAGCAAAAAAAAGAGGTTCCCTAATTCTTGGAAGAATTATGACATGTTAATAAAGAAAAAATAAAAACATATCAACACCTTAATATCAAATAATATTCCTCCTATCTACACCAACATTTAAAATCCCATTTCTACACCAATAAAAATCCCACCAAGCATTTCCAATATTAGCACACTACAATGTAATATGTTTAAAATCCATTTCTCCCCATATTTATGAGATACTAATCAAATTATTAATAAATTTGATACTAAGTTTATATGTACTACAAAAAAATGGAGTTTTAAGAACATTAAAAAAATATACTTCATTAGCTAGGACATATAATAATGGTCTTTCTCTTAACACAAATGTTGTAAATCCTCCCCCTAGTAATCCTCCTTTTGTTAATAATCTTACCAATATTTATATAAATGCTCATGTTTGCATGGGTTATTATTTACCTATGTATAATCTATCTCAATAAACTTGGAATCACATCAACCTCAATCAAATAGAACTTATGATACTTAATTACTCAATCTAATGACCAATAAAAATATTCATGTCTAGTATAGGGTTTCCCATGTCATAAATACTAAGAGGAAAAGGTTTTAAAGAATAATTCTATGAAATAATAAAATAGATCTCACTATAACTCTATTAAATTAAATTTTCAAGTAAATTAAATGATATTATGCAAGTAAAGTAAGATAAAATAAGGGGAATGGTTAGAATGGTCAGAAAAAGTTAAAGTGCCATGGTCAACCAAATAGGGGTCTAACCAACCTAAAATGTAATATGGAAAATCTAAGAAATATTATAGCCACACAATATTATTTGGTATGTAGATAACATATAAAAAGATACACATATATTAATTCACTAAGCAACAAGCAACATCTATCTACTAAATAAATAAAGGAAAGAGTGTAGGGTTAGAAATACTTACCTTGGAGTGGACCATTCGACCCTTAATCTTCCCCTTCGTTTAAATGGATATTTGAAACATATTTTATGAGATAAATAAATAAAATGGTTTGATAAATACCTAATATATCCTCATCTAGGAACTCCTAATGACTCTTTATATTTATATTCAAAGAATACCACAAGACAATATTTCTTAAGATAAGGTTGTAGATCATAAATTCATCCAAGTATGAATTAAGGAATAATTGTAAGTAAAATAAAAGTGAATAGAGTGTATATGATTATGTTGGAGTGAAATATGACCCATGTATACTCATCCAATACCCAAAACCAACACTAAACTCTAAGCTGGTAGTATTGACCCAACTGATATAATTGAAAGATGTCATCTGACATAGAACATTATTATGTAGGATGATACAATATTGATATTATAATACAAGATTAGAAATGCATCAAGATATTAATTATAATGAATTAAGGGTGATATTATAATACAAGATTATAAATTCATCAAGCTATTCAATGATTATCTTTTGAACCCATAAGATTTACATCAAAATTCCTAAGTACCCAACTCATCTTATGCATAAACAAATCCACTCTAGTCATTTAGGGGTACACCCACATGCATAGGATTATTAACATTATTATTTTATTCATTATTAAATTTTAAAATAAACTCCCTAGGGAGATATTTATGGCCTATACAAGTTTTAAAAAATTCATTATTGACTCCCCTAATTTCAAACTAGTCAACAATCCCATTCCCTTCCCTATGTGTATGTTGGATGCTTACCTGTTGGAATGAATTCAAAATGACTTTAGATTCATCAATGGCATTATTTATAGACCAAATTATATAATTTTTACTATAAAAACAATTCAAAATATTCATAGAATTTCCCTCCACCAAAATATTTTGAACATTTATTTGTTTTGCCAATTTGATACCCCATAATGAAGCTAGAGCTTCTACCTAACAACTCTACCTCAACCCCATATCTCTCATGTAAGTAGAAATAAAATTGACCTCATGATCTATGATAATTACACATATCCATAATTCCCCTAGATTTCCTTTCAAATATCCATCATAATTGATCTTCATCCATCCCTTGGGAGGAGGTTTCCACTTCATTATTTTCCTAATTTCATCCTTAAGGTCTAGTTTCCCTAAATATGAGTCTATTTTCCAATTCAAAGCTAGTATTTATTCAAAAGGGAGGAGATTTTTATTTTTTTTTAATTTTAACATACCTATAATTTTATCTGATTTAATTAAATATTATTTAAGATATTACCTTGTTGTTGCAACTATTACCCTAAAAATTCTATTATTATTTATTCCCTGAATCCCCCATATAATGTGAGGTAGAGTCAAGTTCCATATATTCTTGAGATGTGTATTATTGAAAGGAAATATAAAATACTATGAAATGTCTAACAGTGAACCTAGTTTTACCCATGAAATATTAAATTTTTTAGATAAATAACTCCAAATTCTCTACATGAAAGAGCAATTGACTAGTAAATGAAAAACTGATTCATTTTCTTCTTCATACAACACACATCTATTAATAATAATGCATCTTTTTTTCCTAAAGTTATTAATTGTTGGTATTTTATTTTGAATAAAAACCCATAATAAAAAAACTAATATTAGAAGTAAGACATTTATCCCACACTCCTTCCTAGCTTACCATAGTTTCTTTTTCTTGAGAGATTAAATCATACCCTGATTTTAATTTATATTGGCCATCAAATGAGTCAATCAAAACTAGTTGGTCCTCTTTATCTACACCTAGGATGTGAATATTTTGAAACACATTATTTATTTATACTATCTTCACAATGTTAACTTGGTTTATGTCATTGAAGCTTAGATTTTTCTAGTTTTTAGCACCCTCCTTTACCTACTAGTAGTCAGTAACCTTATTTCCATACTCTTATCTCATATTATCTTAAATATGAATACCTATGTGTATACAAAATATTTTAAAACTTTTATTTATTACTGACACTTTGTATCTTTTAGGAACCTATCGAGTCTGAATCTCTCTACGTGCATGCCTCAAAGGGTACACTGAGAAAGGGGTGGGTAGACCAGCAGTGCTTCATAAAATTGTTGTTCCTTTTACCACTTGCCATCTACACATTTGTTTCCTAAATCCATTTACCCTATGATTATTCTCCTTAGTCCTACCTATTCCACTCTTTTTCTCTTTTCATTCCTCCTTTTCTTTCCTTAACACCCTTTTGGATAGTCGATTAGACTAGGTCGACTGGGTTGACCCAGTATAGTTTAGACGTATTTTTCACTTCCTTAGCTTATTAGCCTTTCAACCGACCTAGCTCAAACTTAGTGAATTATCACCAAAAACACTTTGGGTCGACTATGTTAACCCTATATAGCTAAATTTTTTGGGAGGATTTAGGGCAAGATCCAACTATATATACAAGTTCATTTCCCACCATTTCATAAGAGAAGAATTATTAGCAAAGAAGTGAAAGTGAACATATAATTATTGACCATTATTATTGAGTAATAAATCTTAGGGTTCCATACTTTCTTTGGAGATATGGATCTTATCTTATGGAGAAGTATTTTAGATGCTTTGATAGGTTGTGTAACCTAGAGATAATTTATCTTGGTTATCCTTACATACCACAATAATATCTTATGAAGCACCTTAGCCAAGGGAGAGTTTGAGGATCGGTGGGTTCATCTTCAAAGGTAAGTAGTATTAACTTTATTTCTCATTTATAAGAGTAGATATATAATTCATTTGTATTCTTTTCCCATGTATTATGATTCCATATACATTGACATGAGTATATGTCTTATAATACATGATTAGTTTAGTTGTTTGTTTTATTTCTAACCCCCACTTTATGCCAAAATATTTGATGTGCACTAGATTATATTTACTTTATTGTTATTATAATAAGTGAATGTTTTAAACCTTAGGACTTCATTAGGTTTATTATGAGATTGTGTTAGACTGTAGGATTTATAACCCTTCCTAACATGATATGTTGTGATAAGTGATCCCCTAATTAGGTCTAGCAGATACCCATATTGATCATACTCCTGATTAATAAGTGTATCCCCAATCGAAAGTGTAGGTATGTTATATCTTCTTTGAGCTAGGATTGATTTATAGACATGATGCATTTCTAATTACTTACATTCTGGTGAACCCAATGTCAAACTAACCCTTGTAGGATTTATTTCACTTTATTTAATTCTTTTGATCATCATTTTGATCATATATTTTAACATATTAGATCAATTCTATCGACCCAACTATTTTTTGTCTATGCATAAGTTTCCAAGAACAAGAAACTAGATCAACCCAGTTGATCAAGTATAGGTTTCCAACCTTTTAGACATCTAGTTTATCTGACTAAGTTAACCTAGTTGACCCCTTACAGTTTCAACACTCTATAATATGTTTCTATACAACTTGATTGATCTTATCAACATATTTTATAGATTTTACCATTATAATTCAAGTTTCTTCATCAATAATCTTCCTTCATTTATCTCTTATCCAACAAGGTTATTTTATACCTCTCTATTTTTTTATTTTCTATCTTTCCTTTCATAGTTTGTAGTCTTTAAAACTTCCCTTGCACAATCAACTAGACCAACCCTACTAACCTAGTTCTATGTTTTATGTACTATCTAAAATAACTAGATCAACCATGTTGACTCAGTTTATTTTTAGAATTTACTTTTGTAGTACAAGTTTGACCCTATCAACCTTGTTATATATTTTTTGCATATATTTTTAACAATATACCTTGTTTTAAGTTGGAAATAACCTCATAAATGTTAGTAATTATTTTTCACCTTTCTTTTCTTATTGATCGCATGCTTCGAATAGTTCACATAGTTTAATTAGGGGATTTTTAATTAATCACTTAGTTTCACTATTTATATTTTATGTACACAAGACTAATTCACATAATTTAAACAAACACTTTAACATTTTTATACCTTAGGCCAACCTACTTATATTTTATCACTAAAGGGGAAGCTGACTTGATACTCTCATAAAGTATAAAGCATGGTTAATGGCATACTATAGCTAAGCACCTAACACCCTTATCATTATGGTGTGTGAAGTGAGTAGGTAAGCCCTAATACTAAGCCTGTATCATTTCCACTATAGTCCTTTTTATCCTAAACTACCTAAAACCATCCTTAGATTACTATCTAGTACCTTAAAAATAATATCTTAATAATCTAATAAACATTTAGGTTGACCAATTATTTATCTATTTACTTTTAAAAATGATTTCTTACTCTTTGCTCAATTATGTGCACAAAATATTACATTAGCCATTGTTAGTGAGAGATTTTGTTTTTTGTGTTTCAATTAGTTTGGCCAACATTAATCGAATTGATTATCTATTTATTTTTAGTACTTACTACTTTTCATTACTTGAAACATTATTTTGTTTCATTTTCACAATTTTTTTTTGGGCTTATTGAATTCCCTGTATGTTGTATTAGATTAACCCAATCAACCCAGTATCTTTTTTGCCTTTTATACACTATACTGGAACAACCCAATTAACCCTACATAGTTTTATATTACCTATTTCTGAGCTAGGTTAACCTAGATGACCCTATACTATTTTATTCACCTCTTTGTCCTTTACTTTCTCATCTCTCTTTTTTTCTCTTCATCATGGACTTTATATTGGGTGATGACACTGAGTTATAGTCAGTAGACATGATGAACTTTACCAATCCTAATAGTGTCTCCCATAGATAGATTAAGGATCCTCTTTTGGATTATATTAAATTTAATATTTACACTCACATAATGAACTATGAGACCCCTATAAATACCTCTTTGCAACATAATCCTCCTCTTTTCTTAGAGGATCAACTTGAGCTAGAGTATACTCCAGAAATGCTTTTTTTATTTCCAAATTTTGTCAACATTGATGAAAGGATCCTTATACCATTTATAACCTCATGATTGGTGGTCAAACCAAACATTCCCATTCACCTAGTCCTACATTCAATACTATATTTTTGGATACCACATTCTTTAATTCTTAGCCTCATCCTTCAATTTTGACTCATTTATATTCCATGATATCTTCTTCTCTAACCTCTTCTACCTCCATGCCTAGTATCTCAACTAACATGGTAGGTTCCACTTCTAGTGCGCATCTCATAAGATCCACTATCCTTAATCCTTTCAATAGTGCATTATTTTCTACCCAAGGTAATCATTCTTCTAGTGTTTCTTCTTCTCAACCATTCACTAGTCCATCTTTTGATACACAAGCAAATTTTTCCACTAGTGACTCATATTATTATAATTATTCTCAAGATCATATCAAAACTAATAGTGGTACCCAAGCCACTAATACCAACATAAATACCAATTCTATTGCTTATAATTCTAATCAAACAAACCAAATTGTATTACAAACTCACAATCAAATGAATACCTTTCAAGCATATAACACAAATCAAATGATGAGAATGCAAAACTACCTTAATCTTCAATATCATCCACAACCAATGGCTTGGGGCACACATAAATAGAATGTTCCCCCTCCTCCTCTTTGATATTCTCAAGGCAATCTCATTCCTCAACCTTATTTAGTTAATAAAACCATCAAGCATCTATAAAATAAATCTCTTACTGCTCAAATTGCCAATATTGATATAGGAGGTATAACACCTATAATTTATTACAATGGGTCAACTGATCCTACCCTTTACCTCAAAACATTTGGAAATATTTACAAATATTGGGTCAAATTAGAAAAATTTATGCTACCAAGCTCCTAGCCAAAACCCTCATGAGTGATGCCTTGGATTGGTATAATCAACTTAGATCTCATTCCATTTCTAGTTTGGAGGACTTAGTAAATACTTTAGTGAAATAAATCCAAAGTAATTATCTTCCTAAAAACACTTTGGCCCATTTCATTAATTGAAAACAACATGAGAATGAAACTACCCAAGCCTTTGTTAAGAGATGGAAGAATTTTTAAAACAAATGTGAACATAACATAATAGATGATAATATTTTTCATCTCTTTAAAAATGATCTCATTACTATATTACAATATCAAGTATTCAATCTCTCTCCATGTACATTAGAGGAAGCTACTGACTAATCTAAAAGACAATATTTCTTAATGCATCAATTTGAGCCACCCCAACCTTTTATGGGTCCTCATCTATTACTAAAGAGAAAAAACCTACAACGTTACTAATGATGGTGTTACAAATTATTATGACACCATTCACAATGTTCAAAATGTCATTCCTAACCCTTATTCAAAATTATCTCCTTCTCAACAATAAACTGATCCTCATTTCTCTTCACCCAATAACATTAAAATTTATAAACTTCTATCCTTAGTTGAGTTTCTTAAGCATCTACCCATGCCTATTCCATGAGAGCTTGACCCTACTCAACCTATGAAATCTTGATATGATCCTAATAAATTTTGTTGGTTTCATGCTAGTTTGGGTCATTCTCATGAGACCTATAGACAAATTCATAATTTAGATATGTATTTTCTTCTTGGCCCTAATTTCAATCATGATTCCATTATCTATAAGCATCAACAAGTCCATGATATTATTTTTAAGGCCTATAAAACACATGACAAATCTCAAGCCTTAAATCAATAAAATGCTCATTTGTCTATCTACAAAGATATTTTACCTAATCACTAACCAGTCCAAGAAACTCAAGACAAACCCACCCCTTCTACCAATAATGTAAAAAGTCTTATTGAACCAACTTACAAATAAAATGTTGTTAGTATGACTAATATGCAAAGGTTGGTTGCTTTAATTGATTCCAAACCTATCTACTCTCCTCTTTCACATAAAACATATCATGTTATCCAAGATTCTTCTATAACTCATTTAAATGAGTTGGGGCAAGAAGATCTTATCACTTTTGACTATCCAATTTTTTTATTCCCCCATGGATAACACATCCCATTCTATTTTTACCACTCTTTCATCATCTTCCAATACTAATGATAACCATGATTCTAGTAACACTTCTTTCAATTCTCAAAATCAACTTCAACCAACTACTTCATCATATCAACATGATTTATAACCTTATTCTAAACCTTCTTATTCTTCATACCAATAAAAATTTCAATGCACTTTGGCTCCTCCTCTGAGGACCTGTTTATGCCTCTATATTTCCCACAAATGTCCTTAATGTTTAAATAAAAATTCTCATTTTAAAATTTTGGGAATTCAAAGCATGAGTAGCATGTTTTGGAAACTTATGCTACCTATGGTGAAATAGTAGAAATGTAATCTTTAATTGTTCCACAAAATTTATATTAATTAGTGGTTGGGAGCAACCATGGACAAACTATTTGTAAAGTGTAAGTATCTATGATAATACTAGTGAATTATGATCAAATCTTAAACTACAGACTAATCTAAATGGATATTCCCAATGAAGTCTAAAATATAGTGATCTAGTTAAAAAAGAATAAAAATAGAAGGGTAAGGTAGAAAGAGAATAAGTGATGACTGATCTTAGCCTCAAATACTATGACAAAGTTCCAATTAAAAATAAGTATGCATTTAACTAGTATATAAATCAAACTAACATAAGCTCAAATCTCACTACACACCAAGAAAATCTCCAAGGATGATATAAAGAAGTACAAGTAAGAACCAAATTTACTTTAAAGATTTGATACCACACTCAAATAACATTAACACGTTATAATGCAAAGCAAATAAAATGAAGCAAATTTGAGATCATTTAACTAATCTAGAATAAGCATAAATTAGCAACCCTATAGTCAAAGATGTAGCCTAGAATTCATAGAAACTATTAAAATTTAAGACTTAAGACTAGCAATTGAGAAAAAATTCATGTAATAATTGACACAAACAAACATGGAAAATCTTTTCAAAAAAAATGATTGTATTAACTACTCAAAGTATATAATTTTTTCTCAAAATTCTCCCCTTATAATATGGTAGTACTACATTTTATAGGAGGATAGGAAAGTATACTAGTCAGCTACAAGATACAAATGTACAAGAAGTAAGGATAGTTGTCATTTGTCTACAAAGTTATAGAATAATTTTGCTTTCCCAAACTAAATTAACATAGAGGCAATATGATAAAAAACTAGCATATGCCTTAAAAAAAGAATATTCCATTTTAAAAATGTTAAAATGTTTTTACAAAATGGAATATTAACTAATTGGTGGGGCCCTTGACAAAGAGCTCCCCTATTGCTCTTATAGAAGCTCTATATCTCTTTGATGTTATTCTTTGGCAAGATCCAAATCTACAATTGTTTTTAGGAGACAAATATCCTCTTTATTAGCTAAGTCATCAAAGTCTCTATCATCCCTTACCACATCTTCCTTGATGCTCTTATCTTCTACAATATTTTCTTTAGTAGTGAATATCATTCCCATAATTCTATTATTATCACTACAAATTTGCCATGGATTTTGTCTCTCACTTCCTACATCACCAAAGTGACTCTATTCTTATATTATTCTTCATCAATAATGCCTAGGGCTATAGACTTTATAAGATTAGACAACATGGTGCCAAAGAGTTTCTTAATACTGGTAATCAACTCTTCATCATCCCTCAGGAGTCTATCCAAGCCTGTTGACCAAGCACTTAAACTCTATATCTTATCCACCACTATCCATAATATAGAATTTAAGTGGGATAGGCTAATGGTTTTGCATTTAGGAATTGCATTCCTAATCAATATATTGATGATATCTTATTTTATCCTCTGTATCCTGCTACTCTATCATCAATACTTTGGCCATCTCACTTTTCTAGCTTAATGCATCCCATCTTAGATTCATTGATTTTAAAGAGTCAAACATGTTAGAAAAGGATGATTCAAACATATTTATTAAGGCCTCAAGAACTGATAAGACAACCTTGGTATCTAAATCCTCATTTTCCCTCTCCAAGTTATGTATCCTTTACCTCATTCCTTTGAACCCTAATCCAGTTTGATTTAAATGTGCCTCAGATAAGCTTTCTATATCTTCATCATGGATGGGAAGTTCATCAAGTTGTAGTCCTCCAACTGGAGTTAAGCCTATGAATGGATCAAACTTTTGAAATGTGAATTATTCACCTCCAATCATGGTTTTAGTGGTGCTTACCCTTTCTAATCCTATTATCTTAGGGTTGAATTACATTGTGGTGGATTGCTCTATAATATTAATAGGTTCTAGGACCTCCATATTTGTGATACTTGAGGCAAAAGAGATTCTATTTATGTTCCACTTGATGCTCTTATGGCAACTCTCCTTATTTATTTTCCTCCTTCATCAAATCTAATATCCATATATTGATGTTATCATACACATCAATGTTAATAGTCTTGGTTAGGGCCCATGAGTGGTTCCAAGTTGGGATTTTTAGAATTTTCCCATAGATGGACCAATCAGGGATCTTTGGTCCATGGATGGGGTATTCCTCACTAAAAATTTTGACTTCATTCATGGGGTGACTAAAGGTCAACTTTGGACTCTTTTGTCTAACTGGGACAATTGCCAATTATACCTTTCTCTTCTTTAATGGTGCCATTGGGATAAGATCTAAGGCAACTTCATTTCCTTTATCTTTCTTAGCTTCTTCTACTTGATCCTATGGTTTTTTATCTTGTTTCTTCTCTTCATCAGAGCCATATGCTTTAATAAGGACCTTGAGAGCATCCTCAACTATGTCATCAGTCTCCAAGGAAATCATGTCCATGTACTTAATGGGAGATGTTGGTTTTTAAGGTAGGGATAAGGATGAGGGTCCCTCACTAGGCCTCTCTTCTAACTTCTCCTTATTGTGACCTTGTGTAATTTATGCTTTGGGATTCAACACTTCCATCTTTGGTTTCTTCTGAGGTGGTCTAGAAGGTCCAATTAGTAAATGGTATTAAAGAGGTCCAATTTACCATATGTCCCTTGGTGGATTTTCATTAATTGTCAGTCTATGTTCAAGTCTAAAATTGTGTTTTTTGAACCTAGTTAGTACTTCCTCTAAACTATTGGCCCTAATGTGTAGAGTGTCATATAGACCAAGTTGATGCTCATAAATTGGCTTAGGTAGTTAATTGATCCTTAAATTCTTGCCTAACCTATCATAAGGATCCTAATGCTGAGATCATCTAGTTGAAATCTGAAAGAACCTTTGTGCCTACTAATGGTATCCACATGTTTCCAATATTACAAAATAGTTCTACCAATTATTAAAGAAAGGGATAGAGAAGTCCTTTCTTTGTATCCTTGTACATTCCATCAACACCATGAAGAAGTTGACATGTAATTTCTTGATCTAATACTTTGTTGGGAACATAGACATGCAACTTATAAGGTTGGATCAAAATCCCCTCAATTTGAATAATAGTAAAATCTAGGTAATACAAGATGTCTCCCATTTTCTCTACATATTTTTAGATTAGAGGGTTAATCATGGGCATGGGGAAACCTATAATGGTTTTTACTAAACTAGGATAGACACAATCATAAATGAAATACATGTGGTTTCTATATATGAAAATATGTAGTTTTGAATAATGGTGGGATACTATGAATCTGCCCTTAGGTGACCAATTTTTGATGTGAGGGATCCCATTAGAGGCTATCAGGGCATTCAATAGATATGACATCATAAATAATTGGTTACTAGTCTTCTTCTTGATAGATTTAAATTTTATCCATAGGTGGATGTTGATCATCTCTCCAATTGGAGGGGTGAGCCCTTTCTCTACCATAAAGTATACATAAGACACCCAACTCTTATTGATGTATGTGGTTATAGGGGATCTAGATATTCTACTCAATAGGGTCATAATTACCCTAATTCCCCCTCTAAATTGGACAAATGGGATGTTGCCAATAGTGTCTCAGATCACATGGTTCCCTTAGATAAACCATGGCCTAAGGATGGTATCAATATCATTTTTGTCATTCCATTCCTTAATAGTGGGTGGGTTCACATGGGGTTTTGGAAGCTTTTAATATCTCTTAAAAGATAATGGGGAATGTATCTAATTCTCCTAGATCTCCCCTCATGAATGATCTATTCATGTTCAATTCTATAATCTTTAAAAATGAGATCAAGGATGTCAATGTAATGGAGTAATTCTGGTTTGGTGGTAGCATGATGGAAACTAGCCATTTAGACTACAACTAGGTTATAATACCTCCTACTAACTATGACAATCCTTTGTTCTTCTTTAGTGATGGCTTACATCTCCTCAATGATCTATAAGAGCTTAGACTAATTCTTGTTGCCAATGTTCAAGGCCATGGTGTCCAGGTTAGTGTCTTTGAAAACTCTTCCCTCATTATCTATAGATAGATATAATTATATATTGTCCCTCAATTGTTGCTTCTAAGTTACCATGGATTTCATACTTGTAAATTACTCACAATTAGATTGAAAATGGTCTCTAAGTTTTTTGTGCTAAAATCACAATTTAACTTATTTTAAGTTTATTTTAATCAATCTGAGTTCATTAAGGCTTTTTATGAAAGTTTTAGGACTTTGAAGATTTAATGGTGGTGGCTTATTCATACCTAGGATCATACATGTCTCAGATTTGATTTTGACATTTGCCTTTATACATTTGAATTTTAAGTACACAAGATCTTTTATTTTTTTGTTTTGTGCTTTCCTAACACTTATTTGTTGTCTATATAGAAATTTTCACAACATTTTTCATAAATACCTCCAAGCACTAACTATTATTTTTTGAAATTTGGCCTTTGGTTTTGCACCATCATATCATCATTCAAGGATCAACATGGGATATTGATCATGATCTATGCCCTCTATTATTATTTATTCCTTTTGGTGTCAAGCCTCATGGTTGTGCCACTTGACACCTCTATGGGATTTTTGAGCTCTAGCACTTATGTCAATCACATATTAAACATGTGTCTACCATGTGTCAAACCCATGGGCTCTCAGAGATTTTTTGAAAACTTGTCAGTGATTTCATGCCATTAGATCAAGAGGCATGATGAATTTTAGACCATTAAATCATGCAAGATGCATGAATATTAATCAATGTATGGTCATAAAAATAACTTAGGCTAAAATGCTTAAGGATAAGTCTATTTCATATTAATAAACATGAAAAAAAACTTAGGTTAAGATATTTTATGTCAATTTTTATATCATAAATGACCCCTCAAAAGACATAAAACATGCCCCTTTTTGTATAAGTACAAAAGTTAGATGAGTTTAATTTTAAAAAACTCATGGATGTTAGTGGCAGTCTCATGAATATTCTAATGACATTCATGAGGACATCAAATTTAAGCTTGTGGAATATTTTAGGCTTGGTGGGATTAAAGTTGATGGTCATGAGGATATCAAATATGGCCTTGCAAATGTGAAATGACATTTTTACAAAAATAAAATTTAAGCTCATCAAATTCTTATGTTCTAATGCAAAGGTTCCATGTGGTGACTCTTTGGGGCTTCTTGGAATCTTAGATTCAATTTGTTCCATCTAATAAAAAGTTGTGATGAAGAAAGAGCCATCCAATCATGATCTAAGTAGTTTTACACCATTAATTACATTTAATATGTGAGACCTCTAACTATTTGTAGGTAAATTTTGAGCTCACTATGGGTTTAGTAATATAACTTCCAAACTCAAATATCAAATTCTAAGTAAGATAATAAATTAATTAGAATCTAAATGTATTTAGATGAATGAAAAATTGAATCTTAATTTTAAAATATAAATATTGTGTTTCACATCATGATTAAACAAAATAGGAAAGACAAGAGGGTTGAAATAAATACCTTAGACTCAGATTGACAAAGTGATGTTGTTTGATGTTAGATTGTTGATGAAGATGTAGGGATTGATTTTTTCATATATTTGATATGATCTTGGTAGATGGCCTTCTATGTAGGAGAAGGGTTGCGTATATAGATTATGGAGGTAATATCAAGGTTTGATATTCAAAGTTGAAGGGATGAGATTAATGGCTATGGATTATTCAAGGAATATTAAATTTCTTAGAAGTCTCTAGTTTATATACTTTTATAGTCTTGAAAGAGTTTCTCCAAGTATAAAGGATCCTCTATTATCTTAGGGATAATGGAAGATTAGGTGGGGATCAGATGGGGGACTAGGTGAGGATTAAAGACATAAGGATGTAGGAAAGTCTAGGGTATATGTTAATAGGTGGGTATATGGGGTTATGGGAATTTTAAATTCTCATATAATGGGTAATAGGGTTAGATTAGGGTAATAGGGATTAGAATAGAATTAATAAAAGAGTGGGATGAATAAGGTTAGTGTATGTAGGATAATAGAAGGGGATATTATATGAATAGCTAAGAAGGGGTATATATTAGTAGAATAAAATAGGTTAAGAAAAATTATTCTCAACAAATAGGAATATTAGTCGATAATAATGAAGAAATTAATTTTAGGTGTATACACTATTAATATTATAATGTGGGAGTGGCACATGGTGACTCCATGGAGCTTCCTAGGTCATTTGACTTTCCATCATTGTGTTCACTCTATTATATCCTTGGTCTTGATGAAGCATGAGCCATAGATTATGATCTGGATGCTCACACACAATTGGCTTGAAGGACTAAGTTCTTAGTTTTATCAATTTTTCTTTGTGTCATCTAATTAACATCCATGATGAAGCATGAATCATTGAATCTAAAAATAAGTAAGGTACTTAAGTTAGGGCTCAGGGTGGAAATAAAAACTTAGGATAAAGTGTTAAGGCTAATGTCTCATTCACATTGATAAAAATGAATAGGGCATTAAAATTACGAATTTAAGTTAAGTAGGTAATAAAGGGACCATGATAAGAAAATTAAAAGGGAACTTGCCAACACAAATGCTAGACCTAGTTATAAATATATGAAATAAAGGGGGAAAATAAAAGGGACCAAGGCATAATTTTTAGGATAAAGTTTTCTCATGTTAAAAAATATGACCAAGCCTTAGCATAAAAATTTGGGCTTAAGTCCAAAATAAGTTTAAAATATTCCCACCAATTTTCTCTTACCACATTTAAATTTGAACTAGGGGTTCAAATTAAGGTTTTTTGAAGGAGAGCTTTCAAAATATGAATTCAAATTCAAATTTTCACAGACCAAAGGATAGTGAAATTTTGAATAGATTCAATCTATAAATTATAAGTATCATCTCTTCATAAGGGTTCCATAAAACCTACAACTATAAGACATGAAGACCAATTATTAGTAACATTAGGCAAGCTCAAATCAAAACCATAAACTAGTAAACCAAATTTATCAAGGTGGATGATCTTTAAATTCTACTGATAATCTAATCACATTGATTTTTTAGTGTTTGAGGTTCAAAGTGTCTCAAGGGTAATATTTTTCAAAAATGGGGGTATTTTGACCTCAACAAATGGAAAATCCTATGGAAAACATAGCAATATGTTATAACTTAGAGACTTTGGTTTAGAAAAATAACTAAGTCATCCACTCCACTTGATCAATTCCATTATCTAGATAATTTTATGGTTAAAAAAATATTTCACTTGTAGAATTGGGATAAAACATTAAGACACATCCATGTTATATGTGTGCTTTGATTCCACTTACTTTTTGCCATGTGATTCAAGAGAAAATTTCCAGGATCCATATCATTAATCATTAACACTGACTTAGAGCATGTTTAGATATTTATTAAGACCCTTGATTCTAGTTTAAAGAATGCTTGGGAATTTATATATTAATAGCTAGACATCCATATCCCTAATACAGATGACTTTAGATCCACTCATAGCCTTGATCCACTGTCAGCCATGCATCCATAGCCCCGATGGAGATTACAAGAATCACTTATGCTTAAAAGCTTTTGATTTTACATTGCATTCTTATTTTTTTGTATTTTTATATCTTTTATGATTTTAACAATGTTGGGAACTAGGGTAGCAAGGTTTAAGTATTTGGTCAAGTGTTTGATCCTCGAAAAATCACATATGGCTGCAACCATTATCCTAGGAAAGGATGTTTGTTAAGTTTAATCAAGACTATGACTCAATAGATTAAGATTTAATAATACAAGTGCAACTCTTATTAAAAACAAATTTAGGTCAAGACAATTTTTAGGATCTCATGGAATAGTTAGCCTCTTTAATTAGTCTTTACTAGTTTTTTTCAAATCAAAACATTAGGCTCAAATTTCAAAACCATGGTTAGCATATGTTATTAGGTTCACACCCACATTATTAGACTTTAGAGGTTCAATTATAATAAATAAAATTTCAGCTTAGGGTTGTCCAAAAGGACTTATTAGAAACAAGGAATAAGGTAACAAAAGTAAACACACAACAAAAATCAACAAAGCAAGAAACAAAAGGAAACAGATAGGTATATACATTATTATGTACACACAATGGATAGGAAATAAAAATATTGAAAGGAAACTAAATAGCATAGCTACACTAAGTCTAATGATATTATAAGGTTACTCCATAAAGACCTTAGGTAGAGCAATAAAGAAGTAATATTTGAGGTACTACCCATTGGTGGGTAGTGTGAAATATGTTCCTTGTAAGTCTTTGAGTCTAAAGGTGATGTCTCCTAATGTGCTTGTAATATGATATGGGCCAATCCACAAAGGTGTGAACTTTCCATGTCTACCCCTAGGCTCAGATTATTTATCCCAAAGGAGAAATAAGTCCCTTTGTTTGAATACCTTAATCTTTGATATTTTTTAAAACCACATCTTCACCTTGGTTTGATGTCTACTAAAATTAGTAAAGGCTTCTTCTCGTGCATCTTCCATTTGAATGTTATCTATCAATATTGAATTTGCAATATCTTAGCTTTCTTCCATTTACTCTTTCATGAATTTATATATAGGTATCTGGAGAGTGATAGGGAAGATAGGGTCTTGGCCATACACCAACATAAATGGTGATGCCTTTAAGGCTTGATTTATCCTTATACTATCTTCCCATAGTTCATACTTTAGTATCCTATGCCAAGTCCTGGGCTTGTCTATAATAGACTTCTTGATTACCTTCATTAAGTTCTTGTTGTTAGACCTAGACACTCAATTTATTTGAGGATAATGGTTGGATGAAAACTTGAGACAAATTCCATTATCATACACCCATTCCATCATCCAATGGATACAAATGTAGATCCATTTTCACACACCAAAGAGACTAGAGTTCCAAATCTGGTACATATATTCTCCTCCAATAAACTAATCACTTCTTTCATCCTACATTGTTTGGTGGCTATAGATTCAGTCCACCTTGTGTAATATTTTATGATAGTTAGGATATACTTGTGACCTTCTAATGAATTATGGTTGATTACCCCTACAAAGTCAAACCCCCATTGTGAAAATGGTTTATCAACAATGACTAATTTTAAAGGCATTATTGCCTTAGGATATTTGGTGCTAAATACTTGGAATGAGTAACATTCCCTCACTTTCTTGTGATCATCTATGAAAATAGTTGGCCAATAGTAGGGATCTCTAAGGAACTTGTGAGTTGTAGTCTTCCTAGATGGATTGCCCATGGCTGAACTTGTCATGGAAGGTGCTCATGATTTGGGTATCTTCTTCTTTTTAGATGCATCTTAGGTAGACCCCTTCAAATTCATTTATATATAGGACCTAGTCTCTGATCAAATAATGGGCTACCTTGAGCCTTAGGGCCCTCTTTTTTACCTAGTTAATCACATAGGATAAGTACCATTAATTATTAATTTAATGATGGAATAATACCACTCACTATATTAAAAGCCTTGTTGATCAACTTTCATAATACTTAGCTTAGGGATGGTATTAAAAATAATTTGTATCAAGCCTTGACACCTTACCAATTTTGTCATTTTCATTTTTATGTCATACTCTTAAAAAAATAACATTTATTTACCTCTACGATCTCCAAGATCATTCTATCTAAGCATAAGTTTTGTAGTAGGGTCAAGCATAATAGCATGCACCTTATTTATAAGGATATAGTACCTAAATCTCTTCACTTCCTTAACTAATGCATATGTTTTTTTATCAACCAATGAATATTTCAATTCAGCATTATTAAAATTAGTACTCATGAAAGCTAATAGGTGATCAAACCCATCAACCTTCTGAGTTAAAACTATAACCATAATATGGTTAGTTTTAAAATAATAGATATAAAATTCCTTTGAAAAGTTAGTACTTTTCAAGATTGGAGACTGGTTAATTGATTATTTGATGTCATTGAATGCCTTCATATATTCCTCATTCCATGAGACCTTAGCATCCTTCTTTGGCATGTCATTCAATGGCTTAAAAATCTTTTCAAAGATAAAAATGAACTTTCTTACAAAGTTCATCTTTAAAAAAAATGATTTTAGCTCTTTCTTACTATTTGGAGGCTCTATCTTAGATATAGCTTCCACTCTTTTAGGATATATAGAAATCCCATCTTTAGTTATGACATGACCCAAAAATTTACCTTCAGTAACATAAAAGATGATTTTCTTGGGGTTGAGGGAGATTATGTACCTTTTTCATCTCTCAAATACTTTTTGTAAATGTGTAAAGTGATCATCCTTTTTTTTTAGAAAAAATGGTTAGATCATCCATATATATAATGATAAACTTACCAATCAAACCTTGTAAGGCATGGTCCATGGCCCTTTAAAAAGTATCTCCTACATTTATTATCCCAAAAGGAATTCTCTTATATACAAATGTTCCCCATTTAGTTATGAAAGTTATCTTCATCATGTCTTCTTTGTCAACCAACACTTGGTTGTATCCTAAAAAGCCATTAAGAAAAGACATCATGGTTGATCCTGAAACAACTTGTATCACCTGGTCAAGAGAGGGAAGAGGATAGTTATCCTTTTTAGATGATTTTTTAAAAATTATAAAATTAATACATAGCCTAACCTCACCATTCTTCTTTTTGGCTGGCACCAAATTAGCCACCCAAGTAGAATGCCTGATGGGAAACATAATTCTAGCATCTAACAATATCTTAACCTTTTCAAGATCATTAGTTCTAAGATAGGGTTCACATTCCTTTAATTATACCTAAAAGGTTTTAAAATTTCTTTAAAAGGTATAGTATGGGTGATGACTCCTGGATCAAAGATATTTAAGTCATCATAAGACCAAGCTATGGCATCATTGTACTTTGTTAACATCTCTTTGGCCTTCTTATTCTCAATTTTAGAGCACGATTTCCTAACATTAACCAACTGGGGTTAATCTTAGGGTCTCATATCAAAATAATTATAGTCCTCACTTACCTTGGGAATTTTAGAAACCTCAACCAACTTGTATTGATCAAATAACCTATCTAAGGCAATCCTGCCTTTGGAAATTTTATTGTCATTCAGTTGAATGCCTTTAACCTCAAACTTGCCTTCTCTAAGTGCATTTTCATTAGTCTCATCAATGATGTAAGCCTCAAATAATCTATAATTAGTCATTAAATATAACATCTATTGATCATCACTAAACACTTGAAAATGATTCACATTATCTAGGACCAAATAACAAGGTATCAACTCAATGCTAAAGTTGGGGGAGTATTAGTTAGGCATGACTTTGGCTATACTATATTCCAACTCATTAGTAGCTTAGTTTTCCTCTATGAGAATGAAAAAATAGTAAAATAATCAAAAGACTCAATTATATTTGAGACCTATAACTTATACCTCTATAGGTATGAGATCTTGTATTGATATTTGCTTCTCACCTGGTTGACTACTAGTTTTTAATCACCATAGAATAGTAGTTATTTGACTTTATTTTTTATAGAAAATTATAAAATTAAAATTAGGGCCTCATATTCAATAAGGTTATTGGTGTAAGGAAACTAGATTCTATAGGAAGTATGGTATTTATTACCAACAGGGTCAATTAGAAACTTGCCTACTCTAAATCCAGCCTTACACCTAGTATAACAAAAATGTAGTTTCCATAGCCTAGGAATAACATGAGTACTCTTAGGATCACATACCTTTATAGTATATAGAGTCATAATTTTGAATCAATTATGTTGACCCTTTCATCCATATCATTATACTCAGTGATCATATGCTTCATCCTTAACTCTCTTTCAACCTTGATCTAGTTCATAACTCCTTTTCAAGGTAACCACAAATGTGAAAAATCCATGGACATGTAACCATTCAGAGCTTTGGTACATTCCTTTATTAAAAATATCCCATAAACATCAAGACTATCAACAACTTGGATATCAATAAACTAATATAATCTAGGATCAGAAGCCAATTGCATATGAACATTTAATAATTTCCTAATCACCTTGACTCTAGATTTGTCTAATTAAGTAAAAACTCTATTAGACTTAATAAGTATAAAGATAAGTTATTTATAAATACCTACTAGCATGGTATTGGTAGATGCACCAAAATCCAATATACAATTATTTAAATTCTTACCAAATATCCTAACTATGAGTAGAAAAGGAGGAGATTCTACATTAACTTTGTGCATAGTCACATTAGCATTGCCAGCTGTGGGTGGTTTGTTGGATTTATTTGACAATGATTCTAGTAAGAGGTCCCTTTGTTCTATGATCTACATTAATTCATGTAATATGATGTTATCTTTTATCTTCTTCATATCTTCAACAATATTATAGCTAGTCTTATTTGAAGAACTAGGAACATCAACATTATGCTTAGAGGTACTCCCTTTGGGTGGTTTAGGATCATTGCTTTAAAAAGTGTCTCAAGGAGTTCCAGATTTATTTGAAGGCATTCATGTATTCAATGGATTAATTTTCTCTCTATTCCTCAAAGGATAAGTCTTCTTCAATAATTGTTGGAAGGCTTAGATTTTGTCATGGACATCATCAGGTTCATTGTCCTCTTGAAAAGTGAAATCAAAAGTCTCCACCATAAAAGTTTGATCAGTAGGCTTGGATCCTAAAGTACTTGTACTAGTATATTAATTAGGTACCACTTCAAATGTGTCTAACACTTCTTGTAAAGCTTCAAAATCCTTACAAAACTCAATGAAATAAATCTCACAACACTTGATTGTACAATACACTCTACAATAATCATGCAAAGTAATGTTAGTAAGATTAATGTCCATATGCTTCTTTTCAAAATATGGTTCATTATTCTTATTACTATGGAAACTACCATTCTGAAATCTATTATTAGGCCTATGAAACCTTTGGAATGATAATTTCTTACAAAATATCTCTCTATTATTGTCAACTTGGTTTTACAGTTGAAGGAAATCAATGCTTAACTTTTGGACCATTTTAAAAATAGACTCATTCTCATTATTAGGAGTTTTAAAATTTTACACGTGATTAATCTTAGTACCAATAGATGATATTAAAGCTCTTTGATCATTTGCATTGAATCCATTAGTAGTAGTATGACTCAATAATCCTAAATTTTGATTAGGAGTAGCATGACTCAAAGGTAATTGATTCATATTTAGGAGCCGATTCAAGGTTGGAAAAATTTAGTTGTTGTTAGAGAATATGTTTAGATTGGGTATATATGGATTGATATTTTGGATAGAGTAGTCCATTTGTCCCTAGGGCTGCATTTGATCATTGATGATCACTACTTTAGAGTAATCCCTAGCTAATGAAGTTATAGCTAGAAGAGATCTTTTCAAAAATATAGAAGTCATAGGATCTACTACATCCTTGTATGTTTCTAGAGATAAAATCTCATCAAGTTTATAAGGTCTATGGTCCTACTATACATTTTATAGAACCTAGAATTAAAGGACCTTATGGGTTCACTTGTATCCCTCTTGATGGTGGTGAATTGGTGGTATGTGACACATGGACTAATAATTTTTACAAATTGGTCTATGAAAACATTAGTGAAACCATCCCAACTAGAAATATAATTATCAAGAAAATTTAGAAACCATTTGTATGTAGCATATTTAAAAGTAAAGGGAAACAATTTGCATTTTATATCATCATGTATAACATTTATAAAACTTAATGTATCTTTAAAATATTTAATGTGCTCTTCAACAGTTATAACACCCATTGGACTAAATGTTGGAAAGTATTTTTCAAGGTTACACTGAGAGATCATGTACCACAACTAGCATGTTGATTGAAGAATATCCAAATAAAACCATACCTAAACAAAGGTCAAAGGTTAGGTGACCTTGAAGAGGTGAGGTTTGCAAAGATCTAGAATGTCTACACCTACCTTTATATTACTTGGTTCTTCAATGGACTTCAAGATCAAGCAAAGACTCTCTTATCTCTAAATTTGATCTTGTTTAAATCCTTGATAATTCTAACTTGAATATTGAAGATCATGTTTGAAATATGATGTGTCAAGTTAATATTTATAAAGAAAAATAATTTAACCTACACATTAAGCTAATTTTTTAAATAGTGTATAAATAATAGTAAAGGATGTCAATATTTGACTAAGCTAGCTCAAAGATGTGTCCAATTATGCAAATATGGTTTATATTTACAAGTCTAAGCTGAAATAAACTCATATTTATGAAAGATACAACAATTTGTTTTATCAAAATAGGCTATTCTAACCTTAGATACTATAGATCTACAAATTTTAAGCCTATTTTGATACTAAAGATAGGCTATTCAAAGAACTATGATATTTTTCTAAAGGAAGCACAAAGATATTTCAAAGTTCACAAAGATCAATGATATTTACACTTCTAAGGAAATAATTATGTAAAAGTGCAAAGATAACACCAATATTAGATTGAAACACTAATATTAAGAAAGATTCAACCAATTCACAAAGAGACCCTCCTTCTAGTGCCAATGAGACTTGGTGATGCCTCTATGTGTGTCATAGAGGTGATTGGTGTTCACATAACACTTCTCATTTTAGAATTATAGGAATTCAAAGCATGAGCACTAGGTTTTGTCAGCATATGTTACATATGGTGAAATAGTGATAGAGCAATGTTTAACTGGTCCAATAAAATTATATTAATTGGTGGTTGGGAGCCACCATGGACTAAATCTTTGTAAAGTGTAAGTATCTATGCTAATACTAGTGAATTATGACAAAGCTTAAACTACAGACTAATCTAAATCGATATTCACAATGAATTCTAAACTAAAGTGATCTTGTTAAAAAATAATCAAAAGAAAAGGGTAATTTAAAAAAATAATACGTGATTATTGATCTTAGCCTCAAACATTATGACAAAGTTCCAATTATAACTAAGTATGTATTTAACTAGTATATAGTGCAAAATAGCATAATCTCAAATCTCACTACACACTAGGAAAACCTCCAAGGATGATATAAATAAGTACAAGTAAGAACTAAATTTACTTTAAATAGTTTCTACCACACTCAAATAACATTAGCACATTCTAATGCAGAGCAAATAAAATGAACAAAATTCAAGATCATTCAACTAATCTAGCATAAGCACAAATTAACATCCCTATAATCAAAGATGCAACTCAAAATTCATAGAAACTATTCAAATTTAAGACTTAAGACTAATAATTAAGATAAAATCCATGTATTAATTGACACAAACAAACTTGGACAATGTTTTTAAAATTCCTTGATTGTATTAACTGCTCAAAGTATACAATTTTTTCTCAAAATTCTCCCTTTTTCAAGATGGTAGTAATGCCTTTTGTAAGATGACAAGATATTATACCAGTCAATTACAAGATACAAATGTATAAGAAGTAGTGATAACTATCATTTTTCTACAAAGTTTTAGAATACATTTACTTTTCTAAACTAAACTAATCTAGAGGCAATACACTAACAAACTAGTATATACCGTCACAAATAATATTCCATTTTCAAAATGTTACAATGATTTTATAAAATGGAACATTAACTAATTGGTGGTCCCCTTGTTGAAGGGATCCCATTTTTCTCTTTTATAATCTCCATATCTCTTTGATGTTGTTCTTTGACAAGCTCCATATCTATAGTTAGCTTTAGAAGATAGAAATCCTCTTGATCAGCTAAGTCATCAAAGTCTATATCATCCCTTACCATAGGTTATGTGATGCCCATAGATTCTAAAATATTCTATTTAATAATGAAGATCATGCCCATAATTTTATTATTTCCACTTCCAAATTGGCCCTAGCTTTTAGTTTTCACTTCTTGCATCACCAAAGTGACTTTGTGTTTATATTCTTCATCATCAATATTACTTAAGGATGTAGACTTTGTAGGATTAACCAAAATGGTGACAAGGAGTTGATTAATCTTATTAATAATCTCTTCATCATCCCTTAGGAATCTATCAAAGCTTGTTGACCAAACACTTAAACTCTAGATCTTATCCACCACTATCCCTAATATAACATTTATGTGGGATAGGCTAATGGTTTTACATATTTAAAAATACTATTTATAATCAGTATATTGATGAGATCTATTATTTTAGACTTTACATCCTTTCACTCTATCATAAATCCTTTATATATCTCAATTTTTTGGCTCAATGAATCATGTCTTAGATTCATTGATTTTAAGGAGTCAAACATGTCAAAAAAGGATGCTACAAACATCTCTATTATGGCCTCAAGAACTGATTAGATAGCCTTGGTCTATAAATCTTCCTTGTCCCTCTCCAAGTTATGTACCCTTTTCCTTATGCCTTTTATCCTTATTTTGATTTGAGCTAAATGGGCCTCAGATAGGCTTTCTATATCTTCTTCATGGATGGGAATTTCACTAGGCTATAGTCCTCCAACTAGAAGTTCACTAGGTTGTAGTACTCTAGGCAATTCATCTATGTATTTTCTTCTTGGCCCTAATTTGTATCATGATTACATTATCCATAAGTTTCAATAATCCTATGAGATTACTTTTAATGACTATAAAACACATGACAAAACTCAAGCCTTAAATCAAGCAAATGTTCATTTGGCTATCTACAAAGATCCTTTACCTAATCACTAATCAATCCAAGAAACTCAAGACAAACCCACCTCTTCCACTAATAATATATAAAGTCTTGTTGAACCAAATTCTAATGAAAATGTGGTTAGATGCCTAATATATGAATGATGGTATATTTAATTGATTCCCAACCTATCTACACTCCTTCACATAAGACATATTTTGTTATCTAGGATTATTCTCCAACTCATTTAAATGAGTTGGGGCAAGAATATATTATCACTTTTGATGATCCAATTTTTGACTCCCTATTTGATAACACATCCCATTATAGTTCTACCACTCTTGCATCATCTTAAAATACTAATGTTAACCAATCTTATACTAACACTTCTTCCAATTCTCAAAATCAACTTCAACTAGCTACTTCATCATCTCAACATGATTTACAACCTTGTTATAAACCTTCTTCTTCTTCATAATAGCAAAAATTTCAATGCACTTCAAATCTTCCTTCTAAGGAATTGTTTATGCCTCTATGCATATCATATATGTCCTTAGTCTTCAAATAACACTTCTCATTTTAGAATTATGTGAATTAAAAACATGAGTAGCAAGTTTTGGCAACTTATGTTACCTATGATGAAATAACAACAGAGCAATGTTTAATTATTCCATAAAATTTATATTAATATATGGTTGGGAGACACTATGGATCAAATCTTTTAAAAGTGTAAGTATCTATGCTAATACTAGTGAATTATGATAAAATCTTAAACTACAAACTAATCTAAATGGATATTCACAATGAAGTCTAAACTAAAGTGATCTAGTTAAAAAAGAAGAAAAAGAAAAGGGTAAGGCAAAAAGAAAATAAGTGATTACTAATTTTAGCCTCAAACATTATGAAAAGTTCCAATTACAATTGAGTATTCATTTAAAAAGTATATAGTGGAAAATAACATAAGCTCAAATCTCACTACACACTAGGAAAACCTCCAAATATGATATAATGAAGTACAAGTAAGAAATGAATTTACTTTAAAGGTTTGCTATGACACTCAAATAACATTAACACATTCTAATTTAGAGAAAATAAAATGAATCAAATTCAAGATCATTCAACTAATATAACATAATCACAAATTATAAACCCTATAATCAAATATGTAACTTAGAATTAATAGAAACTATTCAAATTTAAGACTTAAGACTAGAAATTAAGAGAAAAACTATGTAAATATTATCACAAACAAACTTGGATAATATTTTTGGAATTCCTTGATTGTATTAACTACTGAAAGTATATAAACTTTTTTCAAAATTATCCCCTTTACAAGATGGTAGTACTACCTTTTATAGGAAGATAGGATGGTATTCTGATTAGCTACAAGATACAAATGTACAAGAATTAAGGACAACTATCATTTTTCTACAAAGTTGAATAATTTTACTGTTCCAAACTAAATTGACCTAGAGGTAATACACTAATAGACTAGTATATGCCTTCATAAAAAAATATTCCATTTTAAAAATGTTACAAAGCTTTTAAAAAATGGGATATTAACTAATTAATGGGCCCCTTACCGAAAGACTCCCCTATTTCTCTTATAGAGCATACATATCTCTTTGATGTTGTTCTTTGACAAGATCCAAATCTATAACTACCTTTACAAGACAAACATACTCTTGATTAGCTAAGTCATCAAAGTCTCTTGAACTTAAGTGGGCTAGGCTAATGGTTTTGAATTTAGGAATTATATTCCTAATCAATATATTGATTAGATCTCTTATTTTATCCTCTACATCTTACCACTCTATCATCAATCCTTTGGTCATCTCACTATGCTGGATCAATTCATCCTATCTTAGCTTCATTGATTTTAAGGAGTCAACCATGTCCAAAAAGGATCCTTCAAACATCTTTATTATAGCCTCAATAACTGATAATAAAGCCTTGGTGTCTAAATCCTCCTTTTTCTTCTCCAAGTTATGTATCCTTTACCTCATGCCTTTGATCCCTAATCTAATTTGAGTTGAATGGGCCTTAGTTAGGCTTTATATATCTTCCTCATGGATGGGAAGTTTTCCAAGCTATAATCCTCCAATTGGAGTTAATATTATGAATGGCTCAACCTTTTGAAAGGTGAATTATTCACCTCTAATCATGGTTTTCTTGGTGCTTACCCTTTCCAAGCCTATTGTCTTAGATTACATTGTGGTGTATGACTCTGTAATCTTAGGAGGTTATGGGACCTCTATCCTTATACTAATTGAGGCACCTAAAGTTTCTATTTTTATGCCACCTGATGCTCCTATGGAAACTATCCTTCTTTCTTCTTCCTCTTTCATCAAATCCAATATCTATGGCTTGATGTCATCATGTACATCAATGCTAGTAGTCTTAGGGCCCATGAGTGGTGCTAGGTGTGGATTTTATATATTTTCCCATAGATGAACCAATAATGGATGCTTGGTCTATGGATGGGGTATTCCTCACTAAATAATTTGACTTCACTCATGGGGTGAGTTAAAGTCAACTTTGGCCTCTTTTGTCTAACTAGGACAATTGCCAATTCTACCTTTCTCTTCTTTAATGGTGCCACTGGGATAAGATCCAAGGAAACTTATTTTCCATTATCATTATTGGATTCTTTTACTTGAGCTTAGGATTATTCATCTTGTTCCTTCACTTCATTAAAGCCATATTCTTCAACAAGGACCTTAAGGGCACCCTTTACTATTTCATCAAGCTCTAGGACAATCATGTCTAGGTACTCAATGGGAGATGTTGGTCTTTGAGGTAGGGAGGAGGATGAGGGTACCTCACAAGGCCTCTCTTCTAAATTATCCTTGTTAGTAACTTATGTAATATATGCTTGGAGATGTAACACTTACATCTGTGACTACTCTTGAGGTGTCTTGGCATGTCTAGGTAGCAAATAAAATTAAAAAGGTCTAATTTTCCATATGTCTCATGGTGACTTTTCATTAATAATTAGTCTATATTTAAGTCTAATATTGTGTTTATTAAGCCTAGTTAGTACTTCCACAAAACTATTGGCCCTAATGTGAAGAGTGTTATAGGGACCAAGTTATTACTCATAAACTAGCTTAGGTAGTTACTTGCTCTTCAAATGATTGCTTACCCTATCATATAGATCCCAATGCCTAAGGTCATCAAATTGAAATCCAAAATAATATTTATGCTTGGAAATGGTGTCCACATGTTTCCAATCTTGTAAAATAGTTCTACCAATTATTAAAATAAAGGGATGTAGGAGGCCTTTCCTTTTATCCTTGCACACTCCATCAAAATCATGAGGAAGTTGACATGAAACTTCTTGCTCTCCTAGTTTTTTGGAAACATAGATAGGCAACTTGCAAGTTTGGATTAGAATCCCCTCAATTATAATCATAGTATAAACTAGGTACAACTAGATGTTTCCCATTAGCTCTATATATTTCTTGATTTGAGGGTTAATCTTGGGTATGGGGAACGTTATAATGGTTTATACTAAAGAAAGATAAACAAAATAATAAATTTACTACATGTGGTTTCTATATTTGAAAATATGTAGTTTTAAATAATGGTAAGAGACTATGAATCTTCCCTTAGGTGACCAATTTTTGATGTGAGGGATTTAGGTGGAGGCTAGTAGGGTATCTAATAGATATGACATCATAAGTAATTGGTTATTGGTATTCTTCTTGATAGATATAAAGTATCTCCCTAGGTGGATGCTGATCATCTCTCTAATTGGAGGGGTGAGCCCTTTCTCTACCATAAATTATAGATAAGACACCCAACTCTTATTGATATATGTGGTTTAAGGGGCTCCAAATATTATGTTTAATAAAATCATAATTACCCTAATTCCCTCTCTAAATTGGGTTTGGGTCTTAGATCACATAGTTCCCTTGGAGAAACCATGGCCTAAGTATGGTGTCAAGATCATTCTTGCTAGTCCATTCATTAATAGTGGGTAGGTCCATATGGGTTTTGTAAGCTTGTAATATCTCTCAAAAGTCATTGTATAAATGTATGTAATTCTCCTAGAGCTCCCTCATGAATGATCCAATCATGTTAAATTCTACAATCTTTAAAAATGGGAGAAAAGATGTCAATATAATGGAATACCTCTAGTTTAGTGCCAACATGATCGAGACTAGCCATTTAGACTACAACTAGGTTGTAATACCTCCTGTTGACTATGGAAATCCTTTTTTATTCCTTGGTGATGTCTTGCATCTCCTTAATGGTCTAGAAGAGCTCAAACTAATTCTTATTGCCAATTTTCAAGGCCACGATGTCTAGGTTAGTGTCTTTAAAAACCCTTCCCTCACTATCTGTAGATAGATATAATTCTATATCTACCCTCAATTGTTACTTCCAAGATGTTATGGATTCCACAAATGTAAATTACTCATACTTAGATTAAAAATGGTCTCTAGGTTAGTTTTTTCATGCTCAAATCACAATTGAACTTCTTTTAGTTTTATTGTAATCAATCCAAGTTCAATTAAGGATTTTTATGTAAGTTTTAGGGCTTTGAAGCTTTAATGGTAGTGGCTTTTTAGACCTAGGCTCATACATGCCTCAGATTTGATTTTACCTTTTCCTTTATATGTCTACATTTTGAGCACATAATATTTTCTATTTTATTGTTTTATTCTTTCATGGTGCTTATTTGGCATCTATCTAGAACCTTTTCTAGCATTTTTCAGAAATGCCTCTAAGTACTAGTCATTGCTTTTTAAAATCTACCCTTTGGTTTCATATCATTAGATCATCATTCAAAGATCAATGTGGTATGTTGATCATGATCCAAGCCCTCACTTTTTATTAGTTCCTTTTGGTGTTGAGACTCATGGTTGTGCCACTTGGCACCTTCATGGGATTTCTAACCTCTAACACTTATGTCAGTCATATATTGAATGCTTATCCACCACATGTCGAGCCCATGAGATCTTAGATATTTGTTTAAAATTCATCAATGATTTTATGTCATTGGATCAAGAGGAGATATGAAGTGTGGACCATCATATCATGCAAGATGGATAAACGTTAATTAGTGTATGGTCATAAAAAGAATGTCGGCTAAAATTCTTAAGGCTAAGTCTATTTCATCTTAATAAAAATGAAAAAAACTTAGGTTAATATTTTTTATGTTATGTCTTAAGGAATAAATTACCCCTCAAATGACATAAAACATTCCCCTTTTGTCTAAGTGAAAAATTTAGATGAGTTTAATTTTGACAGCCTCACAAATGTCAATGGCAGTCTCATGAACATTCAAATTACGTTTACGAGGATGTCAAATTGAATATCATGGAGTATTTTAGGTCTGGTGGGATTAATTTTTATGATTACATTGACATCAAATATGGCCTCATGGACATTAGATGATGTTCATGTGAACATAAAATTTAAGCTCATCAAATTCCTATGTTCTAATGTGATGGTGTTGTATGGTGACTCTGTGGGGCTTCTTGGGATCTTGGTCAATTCACTCTTTTTGATTAAAATATATGATTATTAAAGAGAAATATAATCATGATACAAATAGTTACACACCATTGGTTTCATTTAATATGTGGTACCCTTTGTTATTAAACTTCAAAAGTGGAAGTGTTGTGTGGTGACTTCAAAGAGCTTCTTGAGTCTTTTAAATTTTTATCATTGCATTTATTTTGTTGGATCCTTAGTCTTGATGAATCAAAAGATATATATCATGATCTAGATGCTCACACATGATTGGTCTAAAGGACTAAGTGCTCAATTTTGTTATGTTTTCTTTACACTATCTAATTAAAATCCATGATGAAGCATAAACCATCAAATCTATAAAGAAGCAAGGTACTTAAGTCAGGGATCAAGGCAGAAATAAAAACTAATGTTAAAGAATTAAGTTTAAGGTCTCATTCATGTTTATAAACATGAATGGGGCCTTATCATTAAGATTTTAGGTTAAGTAGGTAACAAAGGGACCATGTTAGGAAAAATAAAAGGGACCCTGCTAACATGAATGTTAAACTCGATTATAAATATAGGAAATAAAGGGGGAAAATAAAAGGGAACAAGGCATAATTTTTAGGCAAAGGTTTGGTCATATTAAAAAACATGACCAAGCCTTAGCAAAAAAATCTGGGATTAAGTCCAAAATAAGTTAAAAATATTCCCACCAATTTTCTCTTGCCAAATTTAAATTTGAATTAGAGGTTCAAATCAGGGTTTTCTAAAGGTGAGCTTTTAAAACATGAATTCATATTCAAATTTTCACAAAACAAAGGCTAGTGAAAATTTGAATAAATTCAATATATAAATTCTAAGTATGATCTATTCATAAGGGCTCCATAAACTCTGCAACTATAAGACACGAAGACCAATTATTAGCAACATTAGGCAAGCTCAAAACAAAACCATAAACTAGTAAGCCAAATTTATCAAAGTGGATGATCTTGAAATTCTAATGATGATGTAATCACATTAAGTTTTTAGTTTTTAAGGTTCAAATCATTTAAAGGGTCTCATTTTTCAAAAAATTGGATATGTTGACCTCAATAGGACCTTCTTAATCATTACACACCTATATCTAATAACCTTATTATAAGCTATGATGAGTGGAATCCCATTACAGAGCTCACTAATTTCCCTTCCCAAATTTTGTTCCTTGAGCTTATGAGGACTTCCTCATGTCATAGAAACCACCTCACCTATCTATTATTCGAGATAAATATCCCTCATCCTCCCCTAGTAGGAAGGGAGTCAAATTTATCTAGTTCTGAATATAGTATTTTATAATAATGTGAAGCGATGCCAATTAAAATTAATGAAACTATAAAAACTTCTCTTTCTCTATGATTTCCCATAGCTTATATGATTATTGATGAAATTATGCTTTGTGTAGATTATTCTTCCTTATTTATTAGCATCAAAATAGGTGATATCCAAGCCAAGCATGCATTAATTGATGAGGTTTTCATCATGTGTGTCACCTTAAAACCCTTGGATATTTTAAATGCAATCTCAAGTCTACACACAACACATGACAAGGATACAATATAAGGTAAATGCCTCCTCTAAGTTGCATGTGGATTCTCATTACCATACCACTTATCACCATCCATGTGAAGGTGATCATATTTAATTACCCTCTTTCTTATAAAATCTTACTTGGTAGGTCATGGACTCACTGCATGAGAGTTATTGCTTCTATCACCTGCCAATGTGTTAAATTCCATCATAATGGATCCATTTAAAAGATGTAAGGTGATACTAACCCTTGGAATTTCAATCAATTCCAAGATCATGGTGTCTTCAATATTCCTACTCTTGAACCTTTACCAATTTTTCCATTCTGTGAGTCTCAACATCTCAACTTCTTATTAATTCAACCTAAGGTTATAATGTGAATCTTGAGCTCATTGGTAAAATTCTTCCCAATCTCTTAGATTTTGATGATGATGAGCCAAATGAGATAAACTTAAAAAAACTTTAGATCTCTCACCTCATCTCATCTCATAGCTTCCTACTTCTTGCACCCTTGTTCTTACAAACCTTCTTATGATGACATTCCCATAGTCTTGATTAAGACTAGGCACTTTATTCACCATGACTCACTAGATAAAAAGGTTATTCCTACCTATGTCATTGATATTTACACCCTAGATTATGATGATGGCTATTCCTTAGATGGTTCATTATTAGGAAATCTTGTCTAGGCCCATGATGTTGAGATTATTTATTATCATTCTTATTTACTTGATTCTTTTATGCATATCATCATTTTAATTCACTTATAGTTCTTAATTTTTGGATTTTCCCCCTTTATCATAGGGTAGAGATGGTATGGACACCTCTAGTTTCTGAGGAGTCATATAGGAATATGCTCATGGATCATGTTATGATCAGGCCTTACTATTTTACTATGTACCCTAACCCTCATAGATGGTTTACCCTTGAGGTTAGTGTAAATGTCCTTATAACTTATATAGATATTACTCCTCCCTCAGTAGAGCTGGCTATAATTGAGCCTCTTCCCACTCCTGCTATAGTTGATCCTATTTCCTCTCTTACTATTTATTAGCCTACCCTTATTATCAATGTTATTACTCCTTCCATTGAGCCAAGCTCCATTTATTCCTCATCATCACCCTCCCTTGGTGATGGTTTTCTTCATTTGCCTAAGATGGCTCCTCTACCCACCAAAAGGGCTGATGAGTGTTATCTGACTTCCTCCACTCCTATTATACCTCCTTCTATGAGTGTTTATCATAAAAATACTCACAAGAATATTTGTTGCTTTCATGGGACAAATAATTATTCTTCCATCGATTGTTACAAGTTATGATAATTTATTGATACCTTGCATCCTTCTTCCCCATCATCAGAAAAAGCCATACATCCACTAAAGGTAATTCCTAAGTATATGCCCAAGTATGGTAAGGTATATTGTCGATGACATCTATGTGGCATCCATCACACTAATCATTATTGCATCCTCTAACAACATCTCAAGGATCACCTTATAACCATTCTGAAACCTTATTCCATTCCTACCATAGGTCATTCACATAAGAAGTCTTTTCCTTCTTCTCCCATGGATCCACCTCTAGTGGTTTCATCCCCTCCTTTGGTACCTTCACCACCTTCTATACCTATACCTATGATTCCTTCACCTTTGGGCCTTCCCTTACCCATGGATTCTTCTCCACTAGTGATTCCTGCATCTCCAAAAGATCCCACTCCCATGCATCCTCTTGACTAGACTTTGCCTAATTTTTCTCCTTAGAATGATCCTTATAGCATTCCTCCTTTTTTATTTGAGGATACCAAAAAAGAATTATTTTCCTATTATTCATTAAATATTGATGAAACTTTAGTAGCAGTGTGTATTCATCTTCATAGACACTTATATGATGTATTAGATAATGTGTATGGATAGATTTACTAGTGTTTATGAGCACATTCATGGTGCTTTCATATTTATATTATATTGGACATGTTCTCTAATATTATTTATATCTATTATATCATTTGACATTGTGTTAATTTTTTAATTATCTTATATCATGATTTCTCACTTGTACTATAACTTATTTATCTTATCATTTATATTCACATATGGTTGTCTTTTATCATTGCTTTCCCTTTTCCCTTGGAGTTTTTCTTAATTTTTTTAATTTTATATTTATTATTGTTTTTATTTATTATCCTTATTTTTCATAGATAATTTTTCATGGTGATTTGGTTATACAAACCCTATTCCCCTTGTTTATTATCTTTCTCTACCATGTGATCAGTTAGCAAACAATCTATCTTGTTATTATCTCCTTTTCACCAGTCCACTTTGGATCTCTATTTTCCCTCTTCCTTTATCTAAAAACAAATCATATATATTTTTGAGACTTGAGATCACATGCTAGTTAATTATCAATCCTAAGTGTCTTAGTCATCCTTTGTCTTTGGTTACTTAGCTTCCTTTAGCCTTAGCCTATAGCTCATTTATGTGTATCACTATCTATATCATGATTGGTCAATCCAAGTCCATATGGAGGAGGAAAAATAAAAAATCATTAAAAATAAAATTAAAATACAAATCATTTAAACAAAAGGAAATTATATCAAAAGGCAAAAATATTCTTAAAAGTCAAATCATACTAAAAGACATGATTCAAAGCACATCCCCTTCTTCTAGTCAAATTTCAAACTCCATAGTCGGCCTCATAGTAGAGACTATGTCATTTAGGGTATTGTAGGATAGTAGATTAGAAGAGGATAATAAAAAAAATTTTATTGCTACCTACTTTCTCATGCAATTACATAATATTTGAATTAGACCTATGACTTTGTAAGGGGTCCTAATGAATAAAGAACATGTCATGGGAAGGTAGGTACATTTTAATTTTCATTTTAATAATATACCTTTGTGAATTGATCTTAGTAGCACACTTATTTTCCTTAAGCTCTTTGTTTCTATAGCTAAAGACTTTCCTTTGTACATAGATGACCACTAGTCACTTAGCGTCTTCTCATGTACTTAGTATGCCTTTTTCCTCCTAAGGCATTCTCATAAGATGCCTAAGACTTGATTTTTAAACTCCATTTTTCATTCTGTATATCCCTCATATTTCCTCTTAAGAAATATTTTCTTGTTTACTGATCACTCCCCTTGGGATCTCATTTATGACTTTCATCTTAAGACTAAGGATAGGACACGACCATCTTCACAAATTACCATTTTTTCCTTCCTATTACCCACATCCTTGATTACCTAATTATTCCTATTTATTCCACCCTAGTGGTGTTCTCTTTTTTGAGTTTTAGTGTAATACCATATATAGGACCCAACCCTCCTCACAAAATTTTCCAATACCCAAGTTACCATCCAAATTACATGTGTCAAATTTGAGATAAGATTCAATTGATTATGAAGTTACATGTCATTTTAAATTCTTCCCATCTTGATTTATTATTTTTTATTATTACTTCATTTTTATTTTTCCTTTTTAATTTTCATATTTTCTGAGTGCATGTAAGATTACAACCATTTCTTGAATTTTTCATACTTCCTAGCTTGAATTAGTGTGATCAATTTAATACCAAACTTTTGCAATTTTATTTTTCTTTCATACTTCCTAGCATGATTTTAGTATGATTAATTAACTTAATTAATTTATTTTTTATACCATTTATTCCCTTTTTCATACCTTCCATTTTATTACATTATTGTCATACAACCTAACACGATATTAGTATTATTTTACTTGTTTTAATTTGGTGAAAAAATCTTTTACATTGGTTTAAAAACAAAATCCTTTTTACCATCTTGTTTTGTCATTTCTTGGTTATTTATACTTATTCATTTCTTGTTATTACACATTTACCAAATTGAAATAGTGTGTAGTACATTTTCTTGATTGATTATATTTTTACAAGTCATTTTTGCCTATTTATTTTTAACCATGCATGTGTCTTTGATAATGCTAGAAAAGAAACCACATCGCATATATTTCTAATAACATATACAACAAAGATAAATACATGTGATAGAAAGAAATATATCCAAATCATCAACAACCTAAACTATAAAAATAAACCAAAATCAACCATAATGACAACATACATATCCATCAAAAATATTCCAAATTGATCCATCATATATATATATATATATATATATATATATATATATATATATATATATATATATATATCATGAATTTGATACAACAAATACAACCATATGTAACTCTCTAACTCTATGGCTAGGTCCCATCCTATCTATCTCATAGCCTAGCCATATTGCCTACTAAGGCCTTGATCTAACTCTTCCAAATGGTACATTTTAAGGAGGCCATCCGAGATCTCAATCCCTCTACCTATCCCTATAGGTGTGTTACCTGCATTTATGACTCTTCCAGGTGGGTCTAGATCTCTATCATCTATGCTATTATATATAGATTCACAACTCTCTCATCTACTAATTCCTACCATTCATATATCTCCCTTTAACCCATCATTATTGGTTGTTGTATCCTCTCTATCTACACATGTATCTACCTCATTACCTCTCTAGCTAATATAAACTAGCTTACCTAAGATGGTGTAGATGGTACAGTTAGATCCTCTAATATCATGGGGTTGTATGGATATAAAGTATCATCTAGGATGTCATGGAGTGCTCCTATCACCGTGGATCCCCATATCTCCTCCTCATCCTCACTTACACCTATAAAATACCACAAGATGTATATTACATCACTATTATCTCTTAAAATATCTATCTATATATCTTTCCTTCTAAACAAAATATAAGCAATAATTTAACCATCTCTTTTTACCTATCTATGTCTTGGATACTATAGTCTCTCCATCTGCATGACCACCTAGCATAATTTCCCCATATATGTGTCCTCTTATCACCTCCTCTATATGCCACCCTCTTAGTTCAAACCTAGATGTTATGGCTCATGTCAGTCTCGACCTATGTCTGAGTGGTCTCTTTATCATGTCCTCTAGCTTACTTATGAGATCATTTAAGATGCCACTAGCCTTCATTCTCTCATCCTAATTCCATCGATGTTGCATCTTAAATGGACACTACTCATATAAATATGAATATGGTGGTGGTACATCTAGTATATTTGCATCCACATATCTATTCTCCTATTCAACTGCACATTGTGCCTGATCAGTCCATGGTCACTCTCAATGTGGCCTCAGTGTTAGCCTCACCACTAGTGGTCCCAATCCTTTCCTCCCATATGGCTCCCTCACATGTCAATCCCAATACTTTGGCATTAGTATTAGTGTTTTTGGATGAGGTAATCCCATCTACCCTAGCACCCGTGCCACTAGATGTTGCCTTTTCCACTAGAAATAGTGTCTAACCACCTTTATCCTCTCTATCACTGGTGTAACTATGTCCCAACTTACCAAAATAGCTAATTTGTGCTCATATGGTTGACACGTTATGTCTATACATCTCACTAATTATAACACTGGGATATGGGGCATAACCCATGCTACATGGTCCTTCCTCCATCTATCCACTTGAGGTGACCTATCATTAACCACATGGGGAAACCTAGTCGATCGATACATATGAAACCTATCATATATTAAAGTTATCAAGAATATAATCAATCTCATGGTCCTCTACCTTCTGACCAACATCTCATATATATCATATACAAATTAGACCCAAATGATAGAGCCTATATCATATAGAACTCACTCCTCTAATATCATCCTACTCAAGGATACCATGAATAATGGTACTTTTCCTTTCAATTTTTGACATAGCACCCACTATGTCATAGGGCCTATCAAAACCTTCTAGATGTCTTGAACTTATGATGTATAGACATTAAACATACTCACTTTCTTACCTATTAATACCATTTCTAAGCATGTAGCCCACATGGCTAAGGCTCTCCTTTCCTCTAGGTTGTCTGGTATCCATATGGTCACATGCACTCCTACTATACGTATCCCCAAGATGGTATGGACATACTCTAGCATTATATCCACCTCTAATATATCCCCATCCACCTCCCATTTGAAGGTGTTAGTCAATCATTACCAATAACTAAGGAACATGACTAACAGATCAACACTAAGTGGAATCTAACACATTTATACTATCCCACTTAGACTTATAGATCTTAGTCTATCCCTATCTCTATCTAACAACCTATCTAATAATTCTAGTAACCATGCCATGTCCACAAGTCTCCAAAATATATGTCATCCCTATTCTCAATAAATAATAAAGGATGTATCAATTCCTCCATGTCATAAATAGTCAAAATACATTCTTTTTAAAAAAATTATAAAAAACAAGCTATAATTACTTTATTTTATTCATTTTAGCTTACTTTTAGCCTAATCAGCCCTTCTTGATTTTACTTGGTCATTTCAATCTATTCTAACCCTGTTTCAATCTTTTGTACACTTTTTTGTATCATTATATCTCTTTGGTCAAACTAGATTAGCCAAAATTTTCCTATCTTTTTACTTGCTTGACTAAAAAATGAGTCAACCCCCTTCTCTTCCCCTCCCTAGTGCTAAGTTTCCATTCTATACCTTTCAAACCACTTAGAACTACAAACTAAGCCATCAACCTGTTAGGGTCAACCCATACCTACTGGGTTGTCACTGTGACTTCTAATTTTTTCTATCCTATTGGGTTGACTAGGTCGACCTAGTGCCTTCTATCTACTGACCCCTTGCATTTTCGTAGAAAAGTGCAATTTTATTCCTTCTTAAACCCTCCAAACCCATTTCTTGCCTTCCTATTTACTACCCCCAGAATCTAATTTTGCCTCATTATAACATCTATAAATGCTTAAAATTCAAAATTACTTAAAATTCACTTAATTCAATACAAATTTCAATAATTGATTTGAGATTCTTAGTTGCATACCTATAGTACACCTATTGACACCTCTAGGGCCTCTCCCTATCTATCATGTTATCTCATCATCATCCTAGCCTTTTTATCTCTATATCTTTTTTCTCTCTCTTTCACAAGTCAAAATAATAAATGAATTATCTTTTTCCCTATTTAAAAACACCTTTTCAAGATTTAAATTCTTCAATTCTTGTCCTACAAATTTCTTATTTTCTCTATATCTTTGTTTCTACTCATCTATTTTGCAAACCATAAAATGCATTAGATTTGTGATGACGTAGAGATTATTTTCCATAATCATATGCCTATTTTCCAAAAAAATGATTTCTAGCTATTTTCTATACTAACTTCTATAGGTTCATCTAGTGTTCTCTACATTGGATGCCATCATACTTTCTTACAATCTACTTCTTTATCTATGAAAATAAGGTAAGTTAAATTTATGTGTTTTTCAATTCAATCCTTTCATTTATCTTATTTGATACATACTACACTTTACTCAACATTAGTGTTGTGTGTTATCATGTTTTATCTCAAAGCGTCATGTCATGTTACACTTATGTGACATGTGATGAGCTTCGAGTAGGGCATATGTATACACATAATATTTTCAAAATTTTATTTATTATTGATACTTTTTATCTTACAAGAACCTTTTGATTCTCAATCTCTCTAAGTGCATGCCTTAAGGGGTGGGTAGACCATCAATGCTTCATAAGATTGTGGTTCCTTTTGCCACTTACCATTTACACACTTATATCCTAAAACTATTTACCCTAAGCTTATTCTCATTAGTCCTACCTATTCCATTCTTTTCCTCTTTCCATTCCTCCTTCTCTTACCTTAACACCATTTTAGATAGTTGGTTATACTAGGTTAACTAGGTTAACCCAATACAATTTAGGGGTATTTTTCACTTTTTTAGCTTGTTAGCCTTTCGACCAACCTAGCTCAAACCTAATGATTTGTCCTTAAAAACACACTAGGTTGACAAGGTCAACCCTATATAACTAAACTTTTTGGGAAGATTTAGGGAAAGATCCACCTATATATACAAGCTCATTTCCCACCATTTCATAAGATAACAATTATTAGGAAAGAAGTGAGAGCAAACATCTACTCGTTGACCATTCTACCGAAGGAATAAAGCTTAGGGTTCCACAATTTCTTTAGAAATACAAATCTTATCTTATGGAGAAGTATTTTAGATGCTTAGATATATTTTGTAGCCTAGAGCTGATTTATCTTGGTTATCCTTACATACCACAATAATCTCTTATGAAGCACTTTGGCCAAGGGGGAGATTGAGGCTCATTGGGATCATCTTCAAAGGTAAGTATTCGTAACTTTATTTCTCCTTTGTAAGAGCAGATAGATAATGAATTTTTATTATTTTCCCATGTATTAGGATTTTGTATACATTTATGTGAGTATATGTATTATAATACATGTTTAGTTTAGTTGTTTGTTTTATTTTTAACCCCCACTTTATGTCACAAGCTTTGGTGTGTACTAGATTAGATTTAATTTCTTATTATTAGAATAAGTGAATGTTTTAAACCTTAGGAATATATTAGGGTTATTGTAAAATTGTATTAGACTATAGTATTTAGAACCCTTCCTATCATGATATGTTGTGACAAGTGATCCCCTAATCAGGTCTAGCAAATCCCCATATTGGCCATGCTCTCACTATATAAGTTTATCGCCAATCAGAAGTGTAGGTATGCTCTATATTCTTTGAGCTATGACTCATTTATAGACATGATGTATTTTTGATTGTATACACTATTTACCTCTAAAAAGGCATCAATTATGGGCTCTAACTATCTTTCCAAAAGTTGATCTTCCTTCCATCTCCTATTTGCCATTTTGAACCTTCATTGATTAACTCCTTGTTCACTATTTAAAAATTCCAAGTATGTGAACCTATCACAAATTGATCCCCAACCAAAATGACTATCGAGTCTCTTCCTTAAAGATATGTAAAGGATAATATATTACCCCAAACTAATTTCTTGGATATGAATATCTAAACAAATTTAGATATCAGTGCTTTGTTAATCAACTATAGATTTCTAATACCTAGACTACCATATATTTTTTTGTTACAAACTTTAGTCCATGCCACTAGGTGAAATTTTATTTCTTCCTCCATCCTAGCCCATAGGAAATTTATTTTAATCTTATTAAGTTTACCCTCAAATCCCTTGGTCAGGTTGATTAGTGATATAATGTACACTAAAAGACTTTGTAAAACACTCTTAATTAACACTATCTTACTAGCCTGAGAGAGGAGTTTACCTTTCCATCTTGTGAGATTATTTTGAAATCTATCTATCAAAGGATTCTAGGATGAAACATAAATTTTATTAATAAAGAGTGGCATTCCCAAATATGAGGAAGGAAGTTCCTTGATTTGACAACCTAGAAGAGAAGTTATCTTATCTTGTCTAGCCATCAAAGTTTTGAAAAAGTAGACCAAACTCTTTTCAAAATTTATTTTTTGGTTAGATACCTTTTCATACACCACCAAGATCTTCTTGATAGTTCTAGTTTCTTACATAGAAGCTTGAGCAAGAAAAATAGTGTCATCATTGAACTGTTGATGTGTCATTAGATCAACAAACCTAGATGGTTTGAAGCCTTTCAATTGATTATCAACAAAAGCCTTGGAAATATATCTACTCAATGATTCCACTATGATGATGAATATGAATGGTGATATAGGGTCTCCCTATCAACCTCCTTTTTTGATATTGAATAATCCTTGAGCCACTCCATTGACTAGCACAAAAAACATACACATGGTTATACACATTGTAATAATCTTTCTAAACTTATCATTGAAACCAAATTATGATAATACTCTATCTAAAAAACTCTAATCTATCCTATCATATGCCTTGGCCATATCTTATGTATAGACTATAACCACATTTTGTATTTTTTCCATAGTGTATGGTTTCACAAACCACAATCACTCCACCTTGGATTTATCTTCCTAGTACGAAACCTCCCTAATAAGATTGAATAATTGTTTCCATGCTTAGTTGCATCCTCAAGGCTATGGTCTTGGTAATGATTTTGTAAAAATAATTACATATGTTAATAGGCTGGAAGTCTACAAAATTAACTACCCCTTATTTCTTAGGAATGATCACTAAAAATTTATGGTTAAACTTTTTGAGAAGATACCCAGATTGTAAGAATTCATTTACAACTAGACCACATCATCACCAATTATATCCCAATTATTTTTGAAAAAAGATATTAGAATTTTGTCTGGTCTTAGAGCTTTATTTAGATTCATCCTAGATATCACAAATTTCATATCCTCATTTTTGTTAATAATAGTAAGCATATCATTGTCTTATTAGTTGATCAATTTGAAAATCACATGTAAAAATTCTTGTTCAAAACCAATATTCTTCTTGAAATCATTTTTAAAAAATTCTTGTAGAAAAAGACACTTTATTAATTAATCTCATCAACATCAGAGAACCACTAACCCTCATTATTAATTATATCCCTAATGTAATTATGTTTCGTATGATTTAAAGTAGATAAATAAAAAAACCTTATGTTTCTATCACCTTCCTTAACCCATATGTTCTTAGATTTCTACCTCCAAAGAGTTTCTTTCCTAACTGCAATAGTATGGTACTCACATAACAAATATTTTTCCCTACTTTGAGTCTCTAATTCATAACCTTTTTCCTCAATTTCCTCTTCTATCTTCTATAGATCATATTTAATGGCCATTTTTTGCAAATCTCCATTTATAAACACCTATTTTTTCTATTATTTGAAATTAATTTTTACCTTCTTGAAATTCTTAGCAAGGTTGAACATGGCTAAACCATTGTCATTCTTTGTCCACCACTCTAACATTATCTCCTAGATATTTGGGTGTGTGAACCACATATGCTCCATGTGTAAAGGGTACTAAGTATCTTTAGCATGTTGATCAGATATGCTTAATTTTAAAGAGGAATGATCTGACCCAATATTTATCAAAGTTCTCAAATCTAAATCTTTGCATTGAATCCACTCTAAAGAGATGAAAACCCTATCTAGTCTACATTGTATAATATTCTCACCGAGTCTCTGATTTATCCAAGTATACTTTGGCTCCCAAAGTTCTAAATCCATTAAACCAATATCATCTATCATTGAGGCAAAATCATCCATATTGTCCATATAAAAAAAAATTCTCCATTTTTGTCTCCTATATTAAGGGGCGTGTTAAAGTATCCCTCCAAAATCTAAATAATATGAATACAATTACTTCTGAAAGATATAATATCCTTTTATAATTTTCTACATGTGTTCCTTGTATTGGGAGCATAGACATTCAAAAAAATCCACTATTTGTTCTTAATACAATCTATAAGTAGGAATACTACATGATGTTGGGACTTGAAAATGGGTTCCCTCATTAGATATTTAGGATCTAAAAAAGTAATCAAACCTCCTAAGGCTCCTAAAGCACTAATACATATTGCTTCCACTTCCTTCTACTACAAATTTTTATGGTTCAAAAAGTAATTTTCCTCTATATTAGATTATTGGATAGCCAAAATTATCACCTTATTATTCTTTTTTAAAATCCCTAAATACCTTTTAGTTACCTATAATGTGCATCCCTCTTATGATCTAAATAAGAATCAACATAATTAATATCTTGGAGAAGAGAAACCCCCTTTAAAAGGGAGATTTTTCTTAAATCCATCTACTATATCTACTTGGGTTAGTTTTAAAAAGTTCTCCGTTTTAGATAATTTTCCTAGCTTATATGGAGTTTTGATATATGAGCCTTTAGCACCTCTTGTAGTGACCAATAAAGACACTAATTTTGCCTTTATATTACTTTTGGGAGTACACCTTTCTTTATTTATATCCCTATTTTCCTTAATGATTATTATCAAAGAAAAACCTTTATTTTATGTGATTTCATCTAATTTTATCTCTTTCTCAAACAAATATTTTACTTCTACCTCTTGCTCAAAAATTTGAAATTTGTTCTGAGTCTTAATACTTACAGCCTTATGTCCCTGCCTTTCCACCATATTTATTTTATGTATGACTACATAATTTTCCAAAAATCCCTCTTTCTTATCCACTTGTTTATGTATTTCTATCAAAGTGAATTATTCAAATAGGTTTTGTTTTTCTCCTTTCTCTGATAGTGTTGTATTTTCCTTTTCTATTATATGATTAAATTTTGTTACATCCTTTTTAATCTCTTCTAAACTTACTTTATCTCCTTAAATATTTTGAGAGATAGGACAAAATGTATCTAAAATAAGATGAGTCTTAATCTCCACATTTGATGACTATGTTTTGGTATATTTTTCAAATGAGACTCATCCCTTTATTTTACATGTTATTATGTTTGGACTCATAAAACATACCTTTGATAAATGGCTAAGTTTTTGGAATTTATCACACATCATGGTAGATTTTTCAAATTATATCTTTTGTGTTGTTATACCAAAAGTGGTGTGTAACACTATTTAGTTTGGTAAACCTTGATATAAAAATGTGTTAACACAAAATTTGGCATATATAAGTCTAGATGGTGCCTTGGTCATTGAATCCAAAGCTATGAGGTACCCAAATGATTTGGATATCTTAAAAATAGATCCTCCTCCAAAAATTTGATTGGGAATCCTAGGAGTCTAATCCAGATGAGAATTTGCTTAATACTTTCCTTCTTAGGTTCAAACCTTGGTTCTTATTTCTTGAGAAAAAGACCCAATTTTTTGAAGAACCATGTACTCCCTATGATAATCTTAACACTTTCCTTAGTATTATTAAATTTAATCATGAATAATCCATTCACCATTGCTATTATCTCCATATTCCCTTTCATGCACCATTTTTCCTTTACCCAAGATCTAAAAGAGTATATGTTTGGTCTGGCTCCCATGAACTTTATAAATAAGGCTTGTTCCATCCTTGATGAAGCATGACTTATAATAGAGGGAGTGATTTAAACATGTATATTTTTTTCATCTTTGATGGTTTTTAGATATTGAACATGTTTTATCTCCTTTTTACCCATCGACCCAATCAATCTTTCACACCAAAAAGTCTTACCTACCATCTACTTGGAGTTAGAAGAGTCAAAATTGTTGTCTCTCTCAAGAGAGATTCCTTGTGTTAGTACTTCCCATGACTTGACTTTGAATCTTATGGCCCATGTGATCTCCCTTTCTCCATCACCATCTTCTTTCTCCCTTTCAATTCAATATTTTAAAACTTTATTTTCCACACATTGTTGTTTCCATTAATAATAAATAAAATGATATCTTAAAATAAATAGATGGTATTAGTTAGGCTAATATTTTAGGATATAGAAAAAATGATATAATTGAATGAGGATAAAATAGAAGCAAGTGTTTCAAACTATTTTCACTTTTCTACATTCAAACAAAGTAAGAAACTAAAGGAAATGGTCTAGGGTTAGATGATACCCAGATGAGGTCTGCGCACCGTTATCTAGATGTTATAGGGACTCCTCTTTGGCTATGGAGGATAACACCTGTAGAGAGAAAGACTAAACAAAGAAAAATTGTTAGGCAGATAGATGGTGGACTGCTAAGCAAGAAATCGATCCCAAAAGTGTAAAGACTTCCTTGAGGGATGACAGTCCACTGATTGATAAATAAAATGTTTGATAATGAGAAACAATGGAAGACTAAGAAAAAGAAACAGAGAAGATGTGTACCTATGTATTTCTATCGGTCTTGCATAGTCACTGACATCGGTTAGACTGCCAGCATCGGTTGGTCAAGTCTATCGACGTCAGTTAGGTTGGTAATGTCAGTGGGGGTAGTAGTCTGTGGATGGGTCTGAGGTTGTGTTTATGGTCGATAGAAGGGGTTTGGGAGTCTGAAAGGGTCTGTGCAGGGTTTTAGGGTAGTAGACAGGGTCTTAGGAGGGACAAGGAGTAGAGGATAGTGGTCAAAAGGGGTTAGGTTAAGAGGAGGGATTTTCAGCCTCTCTAGGAAGAGTGTCTGATTGGTCTGGTTGATAGCTATGTCTGGTTGGTGATGTGGCTTAGAAGAAATAAATAGAAAACTGATTACAAATACATTCTAAGCTACTAAAATGAAAAGACAGAGGAATACTTAGTAGTTGCTTGCTGAAGGAGGAGTGTAGAAGACTGGTTGCTGATGCCACTATTATAGAAGACTTCCTGCAATGTACCTATAGCCTGTGATGCTTGTTGTACATCTAGGAGAGAGAGAGAGAGGTCGAAGTGTAGGTGCAAGAGAGTTAGTGTCTGGGGAAGAGAATGAGGATCTGGGTGAGAGAATTAGGAGCTAGGGGGAGAGAATGCACCTTTAGGGCTATCTTAAGTGATCGACATCGGTGATCCCACCAGTGTCAGCTAATTGGTAACCAATGTCAGTGGCTAGAAGATGGGGAAAAGGGCTAAAATTAGCCTTTTGCCCATTCTTCTAACTGCCAGGTCTAATTGTCATTAGAAAATAGTCAAAGGTAGATTAAATAAGTGTGAGGATTAGTGGAGGGGAAGTTGGAATAGGTCATAGGGTGATAAATGAGGGTATCTAAGGGAAAGGAATCCAAGGGTGAGGTGAGGTGTCATGGGTGAAGTGTCAAAGGGGGTGGTATTAATTTAAAATAGGTTATTATTTTAAATTAATAAGTGTGTGGGTTAGGAATGTGTAGAAGAAGGGACCAAGGGGGAGGATGACCAAGGGTTAGACACAATTTCGGTGTCTACATTTGCCCCTTTTTGTCTTGTTGGTTATTCTAGATGAACTATAGACAAAAATAGGAGTTGATTGCCCCAGATATGGGATGAGGTTGCTTTTGTCTTGTTGGTTATTTTGATGAACTGTAAGACAAAAAAATGAATGTTGATTGCCCCAATTATGGGATGAGGTATTCCTCCTCAAAGCAGGAGTTGAGGGAAGGGAACCTAGAATTAGGTGTTGATTTGATAGATAGTGCATTGATATGGTGAAGGTTGAGTGTGAATACTGCAAAAGTTGAGATTGCGTGCATAACACTTCACGTGATGGTCAGGTCAAATTATCATAGGTTAAGGTTGAGGACTGCCAAAATCAAAATAACTAGGCCCCAACATTTAGTCATAGCTGATTGGGTTATTCAATCCAAGCTATAGCTCCAATGGTCATCGTGTGCCAAGTATCCCAGGCTCAGGAAGTGATCTTGGAAAACACAAAAAAGGTCACAAGTAATGGGGATCAACTTGCTCATGATCCTATACTTTTGAGGGTCAAAATAGATTGCAGACAATTTTGCTAACCATTCGTGAGGTAGCATACATGCAAAAACAACCAAGGAAACATTGTCTTGGAAGTGGTCAGGGTCAGAGGAGATAGTCGTGATCTCCATGGTCATTGGTCGAGTCGGGTCGAGATAGATGGTCCATTATATGGATGGATGAAGGAATGTGGCCGAGCTAACCTCAGAAGACCTCGTGTCAATTGAGTGCTGCCTATATAGCCCTAGTCAGAAGGGCCTCAGGCCAATGTAGTTCTCCCTAAAAAAGGGAGGAAGAGGGTCGGTTGTGGATGAGGTTAAGTCATGGTGAAAGGTAAGATGGTTTGTCCATCAAGTAGATGAACAAATGGATGTGGTCAAGCTAACCCCAGAAGATGTCTTATCATCTGAGTGCTGCCTACATAGCCCCTATTGTTAGGGCCTGAGACCAATGTAGTTTAGACTAAGAGGCAAAATGGTTCATAGTTGGTTGATGATTGGTTTAGTCATGATGATGAAGGCATGATGATGTTATAGCCTTTTCCATATTATGTGATGGTGTATTTTGTAACAATGGCTGAGTGGTCTTTCATCCCTAGCAATTGTCCATATCAGTGATGGATGTATGCTAAAAATGAATTGAGGCTATGTTTATGCTTCAACAAGTAATGGTTTATGCTTAACATAAATTGTGTGGTCGATAGTTTCCATGTGTATTGGTTTCCATAGAAACTATGTGAAATGGACTATGATAATGTTGGTGGTCTGAAAATGTTGGGGTTAATTTGGTTGAGTTTTGGTTGGATAGATGATTTGGTTATGTGTGACCAAGATGCATAAGAAGTGAAAGGCGCATTGCTCTTTCATTGACAAGGACCATAATGATTGCATGGATAAGGGTTTTTGGAAACAAAAGCCCCGTTCATGCATTACGTCATTGACCAGTGTTTGTGTTAGAGAAGTAGTCAAATCACTTGACGTTAAGTGAGCTTGAAGTCCATTGAGTATGTTGGGGTGATAGGTTTGATATGTGATATGGATGGAAGGGGAACCCTTTTTGGCAGGAACAACTTTTCCCCTTTTATAGGTGACCCTGAGAATGACTATAGACAATTCCATGACCTTATAGTTTGTCAGTCAATTTTTTTTTTGAGCAGACTGATCAATGCGAGAAGTCTACATAGAGATGTCATTGTGCTTTGTGGTCATTTGTGAAATTGATCGATGCGGGAAGCTTCTGAGATAGTGTTATTTGTAGCAAGATTTAGGCATAGCCATCCTTCGAGGGAGTGGTCTATATTCTACTTTATATGTTTAAAGGGCTTTTGAATAGCTGTCCTTCGAGGGAGCAGTCTATTTATTACAGCAATGATGATGTAGCTATCCTTCGAGGGAGTAGTCTACATTTATGATTTATGACCTTGGAATAGGCATCCCAATTATATATATATATATTTTGACTTTTTGACTAAATTTTGGTCATGGACTTGACTATAGAGGTTTAGAGGGTTTCCCTTTTATTAGGACAAAGCATTCCTACTTGACAAAAGGGTTAACTAATGTTGGGAAAAAGGGTTGAAGGGAATAGGAATGACGATGATGGGAGGTTGCTCAAGGGATCAAGCTCAAGTTAAATGTCAAGTGAATAATTACTTGACTAACAGTAGACTGGTCGAAGATGCAAGGCATAAAGGGGCTCAGGTTCTGATAAGTCCCTGACCCATGCTTGTGTTATGATGCAAGGTCCAAGTCAATTAGGAGCAAACTTGCCCCATTGGCTTCATTCCAAATTGGTCACATGTTAAAGATGATTGGTTGAGGTCATGATTAAAAAGGTTGGTTGATGTTTGGTCAAGGTTTGGTCGAGGTTTGGTTGAGGTCAGGATTAAAAGGTTGGTTGACATTTGGTCAGTGTTTGGTCAATGTTGGACATGAAGTTACAATAGTCAGGGTAAGGTTGAATTTCCCTAGTTGACAATTTTAGTTTGAGAGGGTGAGATCTTGATCTACTAGGTTAGAGGTAGGAATCTCAAAATCATGGATGGTGATAGAGGAAATGGTTGGTAATGATTTGATTAAAGTGGCTAATGGTTGGGGGTCATCAGGCTGGACCTCCATTGATTGTAAGGCTTGGAGCAAAGTTTGATGATGCTATGGAGAGTTTTGTATGAGATCATACAAAGACATCTTCACAAGGGTCGTGTGGTGAGGTTGTTTCACCATAGAGTCAGGGATTGTCTTTGAGGATGCTGGTCAAGATGTGCCCAAGACAGTAATCTTGGGTTTTGGTTGTGGTGAAGGCTTGGTAGATGGGGATGTCTAAGGGATAGAAACATGTCTTTTCCCTTTATCCTTTTGGGTTGGTGGGTTGGTGGTCAAGTTGACTATGTTGATTTCGAATAATGGGGTTAAAGGCAGTGGAGGGACCATAGTCTGGTGTTGAGATCCTGATTTAGGTGATGATGTTTTTGAGGCATGTGATGGTGTGAAAGATTTGGCAAAGGGGTAGTCAAGAGGATCATTGATGAGAAGGGTATCCTTTTTCTATTGTTGACAAATGATAGATTTAAGAGCACAACAACGCTCAGTGTCATGTCCCGGTGTGTGATGATAGTGACAAAATTTAGTGTTGTCAAACCAAGATGGTCTTGATCCAAGAGTTGATGAGTGTGAAGGTGAGGAGATATGGGAAGCATGGGACGATGTTGAAGGTTTGTTGATAATATGGTCAAGAAGAAGGGTGTCTTTCTCCAAGCATTGGTGAATGACAACCTTGAGGGCACAACAATGCTCAGTGTCATGTCTTGGCATGCGATGATACGCACAAACTTTAGTGTCATCAAACCAAGGCAATTTTGGTCTAAGAGATTGGTATGGTTTAAGAGGTGGAAGACTGATGTGAGAAGACTGCAACAATTGTCCTAATAGCAAGGCATAAGAACCCACGAATGGGTCTACGTGTTTTGTTGCAGTAGGGGTAGATGACTTTTGTTTTGGAGGCGTAAGAGGCATTGGTCATTTTGGAGGAAATATATGTTTAATGGATAAAGGGGATAATGCAGGCAATTTGCCTCTATGAGGTGTTGGAGTAGGAAGCACTCATATTAAGGTGGATGGATGTGGGCCCAAAATGGAGGGTAATGATGAAGGTGGGAGAGGAATTCTCTGGTGTGGTTTAGTGGCCTTCTTTGGTTTGGTTTGAGGGCCACTATTATGCAAGGCAAGATTAGACATGGGGCAAACACCAAGAGATTTAATCTCTTTTGGAATGGTGGACACCTGTGTGGGTTTGGGTTCAGATGTGGACAGAGGTGAGTGAGATGTAGCGATCTCAGGAAAAAGGCAAGAGAAAACTGTCACTGGGTCTTCCTCGGTCGAAGTGAGTGAAGAGACAGGGTCTTCTCTTGGTGGAGAAGAAATTGGAGAATGTGACTCCTCAAGAGGATAGAGGGTAGGGATGATGGTGCCTTCTACTTGTGGTTGAGGAGTAGGAAGGGTATGGTCCTCCATTGGTAGGAGGAAGGATGAAGGTGGGGCTAATGGCATTGGTATGGTCGAAGCGTCCTCCAATATAAGAGAGGTCGATGGAGAACAAATAGGAGAAGAAGGATCTTCTACCTGTGATGGATGAATAGGAGAAGAAAGCTCTTCTATTTGTGGAGGAGGTTGGTCAGAGACAAGAGGTGAGACCGTGTTGACCGTGCGTATATCATGCTCTTGGGAGCTATCGGCCATGGTCTAGACATTGTTTTGGCTAGGAGGATGGTTAGGAAAAGGTTGTTTGAAGATATCTATGTGTTGATTGGGTGGTGCATTTAGGTTATCCAAAACAAGTTCCCCCTTATCTATCATGTCTTGGACAATGTTCTTGAAGGTTCAGCAGTTGTTGATGTCATGGCCTTGGACACGGTGATAGTGACAGAAGTCATTTTCCCTATACTATGTAGGGATGGCTTTTGAAGGGTCGAATTGGGGTGGTCGAATTGGAGGGAGATTGAGGACCCCCTACTTGACAAGTTTATCCAAAATAGAAGTGTATGATTCTCCTATAGGAGTATACTGACGATGTATGTACCATTGTTGGAATTGTTTTGTGATGCTTTGTGATGTTGAAGGTTGGGATTGGTTGGTTGTTGTCGAGGATGGTGATCTAATGACCATAGTGTTTTCCACTCCTTTGGACTTGGAGTGGGAAGAAGAAGGTTTGGAAGAAGAAGGGTCATCAGTTTTTGTGTTGGTATTATGCAATTTGACCCTATTTTATATAATAGCATGGAGTTCAAGCTTTTGGGACATGGTGAAAGCTTCGTCAAAAGTGTGGAATGTTTGAACCTACAAGGTGGATGAGATGTGTGTGGTACATGCTTGAGAGAAGAGCTCAATGAGCTTGGGTTGAGGTAAAGGGAAGGAGAGTTGGTTGATTAAGCCTCTCTAATGGGCAACAAAATTGGTTATAAATTCATCGTCAAACTGTCTGATAGAGTATAGGTCTGTGATTGAGACCTTTTTGGTGATATTGATTGAAAAGTGGTCAAGGAAAATTTGGGTTAGCTGAGTGAATGTGAAGAGAGAGTGTCTGGTAATAGAGCTATACCAGTCGAGGGCAGGGCCAAAAAGTGACATGGGAAACATGCGTAGCAATAATGCATTGTCATGTGCTATGAGATAACAAGCATGTTTGAATGCTCGTAGATGCTGCTATGGGTCTTCCTTACTCTGGAAGTGAGTAAACTTAGGAAGTTCACACTGACTTGGATAGGGTTGAATTAGGATGGAGGGATGAATGGGTTTGTTGCAAATTTGGTCATATGAAAGGACATTGCTTGAACCGAAAATGGAAGCCTCAAGACTAGACATTTTGTCCATCAGTACCTTGATGAGATTAGCTGACAAATTTATAGATGGGGTGTCCCCTAGGTTTTAAGGTGCTTGGAAGGTTCTAGAAGAGGCATATGACATAGTTGGTTGCGCTTGTATAGGCGCAACGTATTGATGACTAGTCATAGGGATAGAAGTGGAAGCCAAGGCAGTTGTGTCATGAAGGTAGAAGGCATAAGTTGACCAGATACCGCCAAAAGTGGTTGAATGGTAGCATTAGTAAAAGGATAGGTAGTCACTCCCATGTTTATAGGTGCAAGAGTGTGTGGAGTCGAGATAATCAAGTTCTAGTATGATGTAGAACTTGGTTGAATTGTGTGTGGTTGAGGGGGTAATAAAACCCTGATGGAGGTCAGTCCAAGACTAGATGGGGAGGCCAAACTGTGCGTATTGGCCATGGTCAGGTTAATGGTTAAGGCAATAGTCTAAGTCATAAAAGGCTGGGTAATGGATGGTGTTGATGTCATCGCCGCTTCACCTGAAAGGTCTCAAATTTGGTTTCTTGTGAGATAGTGTTGGAGAGCCTTGATGTTATAGTTAAGGAATCTATCAAAATTTTGGTCCCCTTCAAGGACAATGGGGGACTAAGTCAGGGTCGGTTGGGTAGGAGTTCGTTCGGTCTCTGAATGATATTCCATTAGAGGACTAGTTATGGAGGGCGAAGGCAGAAGTGGTCATTACCTTGTGTGGTCAAGAAGAGTTTTGGTTTGAATGTGTTTTAAAACCATTCAAGGCAAGAAGGGTCAGGTTCCAGAAACTATGTTTTTCAGTCTCGAAAAACTAGAATGGGTGCTTGATAGAAAAGGGGTGGGTTTTAAGTTTGATATTTTGAGAAGAAAAATTGTGACAGTGATTGACGTCGGTTGAAAAATTGATGTCAGTGAGAAAAAGTGGCCGACATTGGTCAGATAACCGATGTCAGTAGAACAGGTTGCCGGGGTCAGTCAAATAACCGATGATGGTGAATAAAGGTTGCTGACATCGGTGGTAAAACTGATGTTAGTTACTGTGTTTTCTAGAAACTCAAAAAATTTTAGAGTTTTTAGAAGAAAGAAGAAAACGTCCTCACTAGCTCAAAAAACCAGATAAAGATAGAAAATAAGATGAAGACAAGCAGACCCTAATGTTAATTCCTAAGAATAATTTTTATAATCCTGTTGGCTTATGCCTTAGAGTGTGTTTGAGAAGTTGGCTTGTAGAATGGGTCCTAGAAGAAGTAGTCTAAAGTTGGTTTCAGGTTAGTTTCGGTGCTCAAGAGTCTGTGTTAGGTTCTGTACGTGGCCTGGTGCTAAGGAGCAAGCTCCCCTCACTTCACGAGCCTAGTGATAAGCTGGTCTCGTTTAGCTAGTATATACTTCCCCTAGAGTTTATCCTCTGCTAGAGAACAGAGTGGACTTTCCCCTTGGTAGTGAAGTCCAAGTGGAATTGCCGAGACAGGTAAGGTATCTGCTAGGTGATGAAATCCTAGTCGGACCTTGTCTCAAGTATGTTTTGATGTTTAGTTGTGATAGTGGTCAGGTTGTGTCACATAAGTGTGCTATGATTAATTCATGATGCAGTTTAAGTTACTAGATGTGTGGACTAAATATGCATTCAATCAGAAATGAGATGCAATAGATTTTAAGCCCAAATTGAAATGTGTGTTTGTATGCAGACAAATGAAGAAAAGGTTGAAGAGTATGAGCTTAACTAGCCTAAGATGCAAGAAAGAAATAAGGGTTCTTTTAATCCTTACTAATGGTGTTTTTTGGAAGAGATAGAGGAAAAGGATGCAAGAAGAGACCTAATGCACCTATATGAAAATTTTTCTTTAAATAAAAAAGTATGAACCCAAGGAGAATTCCTGGGGTCCCACCGGGCATGCCAAAATGTTTCAAACTATTTTCGCTTTTCGACATTCAAAAGAAGTAAGAAACTAAAGAAAATGGTCTAGGGTTATATGATACGTGGATGAGGTCTACACACCATTATCCAGACGTTTCAGGGACTCCTCTTTGGCTATGGAGGATGACACCTATAGAGAGAAAGACTAAACAAAGAAAAATTGTTAGGCAGATAGATGGTGGACTGCCAAGCAAGAGCTTGATCCCAGAAGTGCAAAGACTTCCTTGAGGGATGACAGTCCATTGATTAATAAAGAAAATGTTTGATAATGAGAAATAATGGAAGACTAAAAAAAAGAAATAGAGAAGATGTGTACCTATGTGTTGTTGTCAATCTTGCACAGTCATTGACATCAATTAGACTGTCGACGTCAGTTGGTCAAGTTTACTGACATCGATTAGGCTACCGACATCGGTGGGGGCAGTATTCTATGGATGGGTTTGAGGTTGTGTTTGTGGTTGATAGAAGGGGTCTGGGAGTCTGAAAGGGTCTGTGCAAGGTTTCAGGGCAGTAGACAGGGTCTTAGGAGGGACAAGGAGTAGAGGATAGTGGTCAAAAGGGGTTAGGTTAAGAGGAGGGCTTTTCAGCCTCTCCAAGAAGAGTGTGTGATTAGTCTGGCTGATAGCTAGGTCTGGTTGGTGATGTGGCTTAGAAGCAATAAATAGAAAACTGATTACAAATACATTCTAAGCTACTGAAATGAAAAGACAGAGGAATACTTAGCTATTGCTTGCTGAAGGAGGAGTGTAGAAGATTGGTTGTTGATGTCATTATTGTAGAAGACTTCCTGCAATGTACCTATAGCCTGTGATGCTTGATATACGTCCAAGAGAGAGAGAGAGAGAGAGGTCAAAGTGCAGGTGCAAGAGAGTTATCATCCAGGGAAGAGAATGAGGATCCAGGCGAGAGAATTAGGAGCCAGGGGGGAGAGAATGTGCCTTTAGGGATGTCTTAAGCGACCGACGTCGGTGATCCTGCCGGTGTTGGCCGACTAGTAACCGATGTCGGTGGCTAGAAGATGGGAAAAAGGGCTAAAATTAGCCTTTTGCCCATTTTTCCAACTACCAGGTCTAATTGTCATTGGAAAATGGTCGAAGGTAGATTAAATAAGTGTGAGGATTAGTGGAGGGGAAGTTGGAATAGGTCATAGGGTGATAAATGAGGGTATCCAAGGGAAAGGAATCCAAGGGTGATGTGAGGTGTCATGGGTGAAGTGTCAAAGAGGGTGGTATTAATTTTAAATAGGTTATTATTTTAAATTAATAAGTGTGTGGGTTAGGAATGTGTAGAAGAAGGGACCAAGGGGGAGGATGACCAAGGGTTAGACACGATTTCGGTGTCTACAGCAGGTAAATGTAAAGAGACTCTAAGTAATCAAGACTAATAGTATGAATGGTGTAATCATGATATAATAACATCTCTAGTGAAGTACCACAAGCCTTCTCATCCCTTTCTAGGTACACCCTATAAGGTGTGAACTCAAGGATATCGATGCTTGATAAGTCACTACAAGTGAAAGCATTACATGAAAAATAATATGTGTATACTTATGCCCCACTTGAATATCATCATGTGTTACAAATAATGTAACATGAGATGATGTTTTGGTAAATAAAATAGTGACACAAAGATATATCTAACATTAAATGCAAAAATAACTAAAATTAAATATACTAAAAAATATGTACCTTAAAATACCTTACTAATTTTATTAAATTTTACATGTGTATCAAATAAGGGAAGGTGCCCAATGTGTGGAATGAGAAGCAAACCTAAAAAACAAGATAAAATTTAAAATAATTATACAAATATTTTATTAGTAACCTAAACTTCTCTAGCTTGATCTAAATAAATAGATTTAAACTAAAATATAGTGTATATATAAATATCAACGTAAAATACATAATTAATAGAACTAAAAGTGAGATAAAAATGGTAAATTAACAGAAGCTATGCAAAACTATCTTGTATCTTATTGATTATTGATTTTTTAGGCTAACTATGACTAAAAACTACTTGAAAATACCTATGAATTATGTCATAGTAGAAAACATAATTATAAACTATGCTAGGGAAATAATAAACTAAGTAAAAGGATGCATTTTGGTCTTGTCTACTGACTATAGTTACATCTTGGTTTATTGGTTGAATTATTTTTTTATATATGTGTGTGAACCTATTGGTTGAATATTTTGTCATCAACTAACTAATGGAAAAATGGGTATATCAACCATAGCACAATGATAATTATATATAAAAATGGGTGTGGTTACCATAGCATAATGAGATAAATCTCTCCTCTCAACAAGGGGAGGTTTCCTATAACCTATAATATACTAATATAACTTGAAAATAGACTCAGGGGTGAAATCATACCATCCATCTCTCTTCTTTCAGAGATGATGTTCACAAAATAAATGAGAATTCTTGTGTAATTACTAAAGTCATTTCTCTTATTTTAGAAATGATGTTCAACAAACAACATGAATTATTCCTAGGTAGTAACTGGATCCACAAGAAACCCCATGAAAGCACAAAGTCTTTCATTATTTTTCATATTGATTTAGGATGAAGTAACATAGTAGTATGAAGTGCAGCACAAAGTCTCCACTGAAAACTACAACAGAGTAAAATATTACGAAGGATAAAGGGAGCTCAAAGTCTCTCCAATATCCTAAAACATAAAACACATAAAGACTAAAGACAATTTATGGCAGTGCAAAGTCTTCCATAGTTGACTTCAGGAAATCTTCTAGATTATTTCCATTTGTTCTACTTATTTTATTAAATGGACAAGACTATATCTAGGAAAAATACATAAGAATGATTTCCTAGATAACACAAGCTATTTCAACACAAAGTCTGAAAGGTCACATGCTTTCTCATTCACTTGATAAAATATGATTAACAGTCTGAGCTCAAAGTCTCAGGAATGCCTTTCAATTTGGGTAGAGTTTCACTTCTAATCATCGAGAGATCCCCCTTCTACAAACTGAGGGATTACAATATATAGCATCCAATGAAAGACTTAGGCATTTGTTTTCATGAAATGGCCCATGCTACATTGAATGCATTGGAAATTCTACGAAGGGCCCATGATGGAAGAGGTCATCAGCCTTAAATTTTGGCATTCTAAATCATCTCAAATGTCTCCTCTAAAGCATGGGTCACCTAATATTTTGAAAGGTAAGGCCGCTCCTCTTTATGATCTTACATGAATATCCACTCATCTTTACTTAAATGGAGAAAAATAGGCCATGCCATTAAATACTTGTGCTCTCTGATATACACCTGGTAGACTGCTCCACTTACTGGAATAACTCCTTTACACATATTTTGGATGTCTCTATAACTTTCCCTCTTTCCTTGCTACCTTTTGTCTCTTCCTGGTGATCTGAGCTCTCGGGGCTATCTTCTCGCCTTCTACTGGATTCTTCAGCTCCTTTTTCAACGGATCACTAAGTTTTTCCTTAGGTTTACATTATTTGAAAATCAATGGTTATTCCATTACCCTAAATTTTACATCCATGGGGATGTCACTAGTCTCTTTGAACCACTATAAACCTTAAATTCTTTGAACCCTTTAGATTTAAATGGTTCAAGGTTCAATGGTTCAACAGTTCATCGATTCAATGTTTTGTAAAGAGCCATGTTCACTTAGTCTTATTTATGAGTTCAAGGTGTCATTGAACCTATTGTTTGAACCATTCAGTTGAACCATTTGGTTGATCCTTTTTATGGAATATTCCACTTGAATCATTCACTCAAAATTTTAACTTTTAACTTTGAACCCTTTGATCCTTTGAAGCTATTGAACTCATTAAACCTTTGAACTCATTGAATGTTTAAACTCTTTCAGAGGTGGAGTTCAACGATTCAATGGTTCAATGGTTGATTCCAACTCTTTAAACCCTACCATTTAATGATTTTAATTGAACCTCAGTGTTGAACCATCCTTATAATATTTTGGGAAATGCCTTAAGTGTTTTAAACTTCCCCTTGAGAAAGCCCACCTGTTGAACCTGCGATTTCCTTAGCTAAAAATGCTTGAGTATTTGAAAAACATAACTACTCAGAACATTTTTTGAGAAGTGAAGAGATAATTTTGGCCTATAGGACCAAAATGGTTGACATTTTTCCCACAAAAACAAGTGATGTATTTTGGGAACAATAGAACTTATGTGTGAGGGTTTATTATCTTACTATGTGTATTAATTTTATGCACAAAAGACCTTCAAATTATAATCCTTAGATCCTACACAATAAACACAATAGAGATGAAATTATAAAATGGGTGAATATGGTTATAATAAAGATAATCTACCCTTATAAAATCCCACATAATTTTAATGATATCTAAACATCCCAAAATCTCCTTAATATAATGCAGTTATCCCTCCAAGAGTGAGTACGCGAATCTTTATCTTAATATATAAATGTAACTAGATAGATTTATTTGAATGCTTGAAAATTAGTACCATTGACCTAAAATAAAATATATTAATACTTGGCATATGAATTTTAGAGTCCTTTATAATTTGAATAGGAATAAATAGTGCTCTTTTACTCAATGTGCAGTAGAATTTCAAACTGATTTAAAAATATGATTTGAGAGGCCTTGATGTGCTTATATAAAAAAAATTATATATATTATCATTAAATTATATTTATAAAAATGTAAGAGGGTTAAGATTTAAATTATTGAATTTAATAAGTTACTTTTTGAGTGCAAAGGAAAATGGTGGACTAGTGGACAAGGCTACAGTGTGGTCTTATTTGACCTAATCCAGTCATTTTCCATAAGGACCAAGAGTGTTATAATTGATGTAACAAGAACTTTTAAGATAAATATGGTTATTTGAATTATGTTTTAAGTGGTTTCAATAAATATTTTAGAATAATTAATTCTTTTGTAAATATTTAAATTTAATGAAATGACAAATAGGCCAACGAAGGTAAGAATGTCAAGATTAAACATTGTCAAGAACTTAATGATTAAATTTGAATGTATATAATTTCCCTCATTTTATTTTACTCATGAAATTAAGTGAAATTACTATATTAAATTATATTTGAACCTGAATGTTTATACACACTTTGTATTTTGAGGTTAATATTGATCATATAAGATGTATAAATGCAAAACCTACAATAATGCCACCAAAATTAGTTATTGTCCATATTTAAAAATTGGAAATATGAAATTTTGAATTTAAATTTTGAAAAGAGAACAAATAAATTATATACTTGAAATAATATGCAATCTAATTACCTTGTATTTTTAAATTTAATAAGTTGGCATTCCCCCTGTTGAAGTATATGAAGAAATGTTGAAACCTATAGTGAATTAAGAGTGATCACTCAATTTTTTGAAACCAATGAAATTCCTTGATTTTTAAATATTTGATGCACTTTAATTTGAATGTATAGAGTACTCTATAAATTATTTTAAGGTCTAAAAAAAATGTGTCTCACTACTTTGAAATTGAATAAGGTTTAGAACCACCAAATGTGGATTTATACATAGAAAAAGTTAACCCATAGACATTGAGTGTCACTAGACTTTATCATGGGCCACTTGAAATATGAAGATGAATCACACTACTTCAAATAGATATATATTATATTTTAGACTTTACAAATTTTGAACTTGATAAATTTAAAATTTCCATTTAATAACTTAAACATAATGAATATCATTCCCCTTGTATTATACTAAATTGATATTGAATTCCAATTGAACTTGTAACCTTTTTAAACTTGAAATTATTTTAACACATGCCCTTGCATATGCATCGATTATATTTAATTATGTATTGATATAGCTATAGGAATGAGTTGACATGCATATCACATGCCCCCATAAGGTAAAAATGTTGAATCATATTGTAATGTAAAAATTATATATTGTTATAAATCTAAAAATTTGTTGTATTAAGGCTTGAATTCTAAAGAAAGACCCACTACGATGCATCCCTTTTGAGATGAGAGACATATTATACAAGTAACTTATCTCAAAATAGAATTTTAAAATATGTGAAATATATACTCATATAGTATCACTTTGAATGTTTGGATTATATTGCATAATAGTATTATATATAACATTGAGTTACATATGAAAACATGTGTTAGATAGATATAGAATTGAATCACATAAGTAAAATGTGCATGATATGTATCATGGAATAAGAGTAAAAATATAAATAATTTATGATATTCATCATCAATACATAGTAATAAGTAATGGAAATATAATAAATGTCATACAATGTCACAAAAGTTTCATATAATGTCACACATAAGTCCCAAAGACCACATACAAGGGACATGTGAATGTCACATAAAAATATAAGGCCAAGGGGCTCATGAAAATGTTATGAAAATATAATTAAATAAAGAACATGTATATATATTTCACACACAAAGCCATGGTCTACACATATTAGGCAAATAATTCCTAACTTATCATGTAATAAAGCAAGAAACAAACATAGAGTAAATAAAACTAGTGTACATTCATCATATGCATCAATGTCATTATTAGAGAATAACATATCCATGTAACTAAATGTATAGTATGATTGATTAAAAAAATGTATTATATATATCTCAACATGGTATAAATATTGTGGATATATATCTTAGAGGTACAATCATTGGGGGGGTGAATCAATGATGCCAAATAATCTAATTAAATTATGAACTCTTAAACATTCAACACATACAATCATGATGCATACAAATTAGCCACTTCAATGAATACAGAAGATATATCAAGATCAAGAACATAACACATGATATATGTGGGAAACCTTTTTAGGGAATAAACCCCACTGAACTATACAATATGGACTATGGTCTTATAAAGACAAGATTCAACATTTAGACCAACACTAATTGATCAAGGAACATCTATCCCTTAATTTAGTGAGACACCCATATAACAAGGAGGAAAAAACCCTATAGGAAACCAAGCACCAACCCAACTACCTTGATCTGATGTCCACCTCTGATCTAATTTCTTCTACAACTGATGATGGACTTCTCTTACTTACTCTCTTTCCCCTTTACACTCTTACAAACTTGCACACATAAGTAATGCATATAAAACACCCTTTTATATCACTCTTCACTTCTTAGCACATATATAAAAAAACATGAAAAAAATCTATCATAGCATTAGCAACATTACTTTTAGGTCATAGGGTTAATTTTAGTGGCTTATATTAAAAAATCCTTGGAGGTTCCTAGGTGAATTAGATTTGTAATTATGCCAAATAAATTTGGAAGGTAATTAATTATATAGGCAAATCAAGTGATGGAGTGGGAGAATAAAGATTTTATGAATACAAACCTTCTCTAAATATAAATAATATGAAATATTTGTATTTCTCTTAAAAAATTATGCAATTTAAAAAAAAATCATCACAATCTGAGTCTATATGCAAAAGTTATAGCCTTAAAAAGTTGGATAGTTAACAATTGATAGTGTACTTGCTAATAAATGTCCACATGTTGTCAATGGACATCATTAGGTCATCATCACCTGTTGATGGCCATCAACATCATTTGAATGGTCATTTTCAAGTGAAATGTAATATAGATAACTTTTTGAGGCCTTAACTTTTGTATATAGACCCAGATTATGATGATTGTTTTTTAAATTACATGTTTTCTCAAGACAAATCCAAATATTTAATAATATTTATGTTTGAGTGTTTTTTATGTCATTTTGGGTTATGTAAAACCATCATCATATGCATACATCTATAAACATATGCAGATGGTTGTTGACATATGCAGAAAATCATCAATATATGAAGATGGACATCAGTATATGTCAATATGCAGATGACCATCAATATATGTAGATGATCATATAACTATTTAATGTGGGGTTAATTTATCTATATTTAATTTCAAGGTATGGGTGAAAAACATTTATATGAATGAAATTAGTTTAAATAGTAGGTGATTTAAACCTAAAAATTAACTTGCATCCAAAAAATTTAGGCTATTCTAAGATCTTCAATACCCCAAAAATTTTCAAATTGCCAAATTTGGATTTATAAAAGTATAATATTTATGAATTAAAAAATATTAAAAATTAAAATTTTCCTTGGTAGGTCATGCACATAATCATCAACCTACTCTACTCTTCAATCCATCCACCAACCACACTCACTCAACCAACCTCTAGGGCTTACTCGCTCAATTTGCCTCTTCTAAGATCATTAGGTCATATGACATATTTTTTTACCTTCATAAAATTGATAAAATAATCATGATTTATCCTTTTCACTCTATATTGGTCCTTAATTACTTTTACCCTCTCTTTCAAAGGTTCTCTCCTCTTGAATGTATGCTCATACCACTAGTACAAAATAGGCCAACAATGCCTTGTATTTATACCACTCTCTTAGTATAACCCATATTTTTTAGCCAAGATGATTACCATAATTTTTATACCTTTGAAATATTTCCTCATAGAAAATACATGTAATAACCACACACTCCTTATGTCAAACAATACCTCATTAATCTCAAACCACCATTAGGCCTTGGTGAGACCTAAAATAATTAGGCCTACTCACCCATACATTATAACTTCAAATCCTTGGGCCACTTCAAGATTTTAAAAATTATTTTAAAACATAAAACCTATCTCTAATATCCCCTTTCTAATTCCCTCATGGGTCCATGCCACCTAGAACACTAACTCAACACTTGAACCTACCAATTAGGTCTCCTTGCTCTTTAGGTCTTCAAACATAGAAAACATAGTCTCAAAATTTTGAAAAAAATATTAAAATATTTCACATAGCCATATTATTACCAATTAATTACCTATGAAACACCTTCATGTTATTTTGACATTTCAACACAAGCTATAAGCACTATAAATAACTCTCTCAAAATGACCACTCAGGTCGGTTACACATAGTCAAAATATAGTTATACTATTTTGACTCTCCACATTTTATCCAGGGAAAAATATGAAAAAAAATGTATCTATCATAATCATTATATACTTATATAATATCTACATTCTCATTTTCTTCTTCAATTCTACTTAGAACACATTTAACTTGCCTCTGCAAGATGGTCACTCAAACTACTAGTGTATTCAATAAACATAGTTAACATCTAAGACATTATTCAAAATTAAAATGGATTGTTACAACATAAAAAATACATAAATATATTAATAATGGAGTCTAAAATACTCTAAAATATTTATTTCATCTTGAAACATCAAAGTACTATCAAGAACAACTCAATTATCCTTCTCAGGTCAGTTACAAAACATGGTCAAACACATAGTCAACTTTAGAGCTTAATATATTTGATTATATGAAAATTTAAAAATTATGGATAGTTTTTATAGATGTAAAATGGATTAATTTACAATTTTTCCTTTTAAACCACCATAAAATTCATCCTGGATCAAAAGATATAGCTCAAAAACTATAGATTGGTTTTTCTTCATTAATTTGAAAATTTAAATTCCAATGGTCACTATGTATTAAAAAAACATTAGCCACATGTCTAAATATATTTTACCATATAATATAAATAAATTAAACTTTATAAATCTCCTCAGGAGTATCCTTGTATTTACCTTTCAATGATCACCATTGATCTTTGATTTGAACTTCTGTGATTGTGCCACTTGGTAGCTTTATGTGCCTTCTAAGTACATTGACTATTTGACTTGGTCCACATAATCAATATATATTTACATAAACACCCATGTACCATTTATATTATGTTTAAATATTCCTATATTGTGACACTTATCACTTTTTCATGCCTTTTGAGGACATGGACAATTTATCTCCAATGAACTTCTGCCACTTGGTAGCCCCATGTGCCTTATAAGCATCTTTTGATATATTGACTAAATATGGACCATTGGATCATTAATGACAAGATAATTCACTCTATTAGATAATTATCTAGTTTTATTAAATTCTCTTTTTTATATCTATTATCCTATTAAATTCTCATTGTAGATATTTGATATCACAAAATTGGCTAAGTATGGGAACTTAGTGAATTCTGTCTAAGAAGGCAACTTTACACCTTAATAACTTTTGTTACACTCCATGTCTATACCTAAAATTTTAAATACATTATCACATATCATAGGATAATCCATCCATGTATCAAAATAATCATTAAACCTTCATGTATGTGAAATATGATGGCATCAAATTACTTACTCGGTCTTATCTATCAAGATGACTAGTTAAACTTAGATCTTCATATGACTGCTCTAATGAATTAAATTCACTTATATAATAAATATAATAACTAATAACACCCCATATGGTATTTTAAACATGTACATACCACTAATATCATCCATAAATTACCTCACTAATTCAACCATTGAAGAACCATGTAAGAACATTGAAGCATATTCAAGCACACTTTGTCATTGCCATTCTAGCACACATGAAACCTCATCAACATCCTTGGTCACTTTGGAGACATTATTTAAAAACTTCCAATAAGATACAAACTACTAAATTTTTTAATAATAATTAATATATTCCCCCAACTTAGAAACACTATTTGTTAATAAGGGAAGCAATCATTAAAAAAATGTAATAGTATGTCTTGTATCACACTCACATACTCTTCAAAAGCATTTTGTAAACAAAAATATAAAAATAAACTACATAATTATCATTAAACAAATAACATATGTAAATAAATAATCTAAAAATACAATCAAAAATTATTAAAGGACTTGATTTTTTAATTTTTACAAATATATTTTTTTTTTTAATTTTGTTTGCATATTAATTTTTTTGTAGTTTTCCATATTTGATTTTTTTAATAAATTGTAAATATTTTTAATTTAAATATTTTAAATGTGATAACAATCAAGTTTTCTAAAGTAGAGGAAAAGGAAAGGATTAGAACAATACAAAATAAGCTGCTAAAGAATAGTGTGTAAATAAATAGGGAAATTGATATGCCCTCAATGTATGTGGAAATGAGTTATAACAATATCAAAAAAAATTACTAAGATAGATAAGAAAGTACATAATCATTAAGGGGTAAGAGAATATATGAGATAGTGTAAGTGAAATAAAATTCATATCATGATGTGTATAATAATAAGTGGTGTGCCATAAATAATATGCTTTGGAAGCCTTGTAAGATAATTGTCAAAAATTGTTCGAATAGGTTGGAAAATATAGAGGGTAAGTGCCCAAAGTGAAAATAAATTCAAGGGATATAATTTTGGGATTTTAACAGATATTTGATAATTTATTTTATGCATGTACTTGAATTATGTCATTTTGGTATGAATTGATATATTTATGACAATTTCATTGCATCTTTCTTATAAAATTTTGACATCTAAAATTTAAGAAAATTGCCAACTTGATTAGACCAGGAATGCAAAATAATAAATTGCTTGTTTATCACTTGTACTTTTAATAGTTTACTCATTATGAACATGCATTTTTTATGCTAATTTTGTTATTGTTTTATCTTAGGAATCCATACTTTTGTAGGAAACTTAATTGGGTTTTTTTTAATATTTGAATTAGAAATCTCTCATGTAAATGATTTTTCCTTGCTTATATTTTGAGGTATGGAATTATCAATGGTATATTTAGTTTTATATTATTCATTAATATATTTTTTTAAAATCATTTTATAGTTTATTACATATTTTTGAGAGACCTTATGTCTAACGTTTGGATATTTTGAATAAAAATATGAAAAATGTTGTCGCTTATTATTCATTTTTTGAAATGAGATAATTTGTATATTTGAAAGTTATTTTAATTTATATTTTAATCCATATAAATCATTATAACAATGTCCATTAATTCCATGTTAAGTAAAAAATCATTGTAATTTATTTTTTCTAGTCGACGACTAGGTGTTTAACCCTAATTGAGATGGGCCACTATAGTATAGGGTTAAAATATATATAAATGAATAAGAACAAGGGTGATAAATATATATACATATATACAAATCACCCTTTAATTATATACTTGTATAAAGACCTCTAATTGGATTTATATATATAAATCTAATTAATTAAACTTAGATAATCAACATTATAAATTTAAATACAAATATATGCTAAAATATTAAGTATAAATAGTGATTGATATTGTAGAAAATTAGAAATAAGAGTACTTGGTTTACAGTGTGCATAAGGATTTGATGTGGAACATGCTAGAGAAAAACCATATCTTTATTCTAGATTAGTAGTCAAATTTTATAAATTTGACTTCTATAACCTCAAACACTTACATCGGCCTTAGATGGATGTGCTGAAACTTGTGCCTAATGTGGATGTAGTTGTCTAAAGAATAATATATATTGGATATAGATGTAATCACATAATATATATTGGGTTTTGTGTCACCTTTGTTCTGGTACATTTAGATCTAGATCATTAGTTACCACTCTTGTCAAATCATAAAAACCCTAGTTCTTCATCTTCATAGTGGCTATGGGAAAAATGGTTTAGTGGGATGATGGTTTTGAGCTAACCCAAAATACCCATTTATCAATGGGGGGTATGTAAATATCCACTACTCCAAAGAGGGCCTCAGATTTATGTAGTTCACTCATATGTTTTGGTTTGTCTATGCAAAAGGATGAAATATGTGGAAATAAAGTATATTAGTGACATAACCTATAAACTATAAAATATGAGTCATAAAGTGTTACTTAATTACTTAAGACATTGATATGTGTTGAACCTATGACTAATATGGAAATAAGAGAGAATAGGGAATATTTTCTCACTTGAATACTTTTTTTAGTTGCCTTTGAGTTGTTAAGTTTGTGTTAGGTTCAGAATGAAGGAGGATTAACCATGAATATATATTAATCCTTTAGGTAAATATATTGCATAAAATCACCTAGTCTAACCATATGGATTAATTTCATTTGAAAATTTAATGACTGTAAGGCACTGGACACTTACATTGGAACAAGACACTTGCATCAATGTAGGCATCTGACTAGGATACAAATGTTAGAGAATATATAATATAGGTAAGGTCCCAAACTTATTGCTATAGAAGACATTTAGGTTTACAACAATCTAAGAGTGATATAAATATTAGGTCATCATAATAACACTAGTCAGACTAAAATATAATAAATTTGGCATAAAGAGAGTGTATGTAAGCCTTTCAGTAGAAGTGAGGTCTATAAGATGAAGGTGTATCTATGGTATGTATTTTCCAAGTGTAGAATACTAAGGTGTTATATAATTTATATTTAGTGTCTACACTCCCCCCTTTAATTTAGTAATGAAATTTTTAGTTTAAAGGAAAATAAATGCATACCTAGGTATGTATAACACACCTTACCTTTCTATGAGTCCCAATCGAGAGATTTACTAGTGATTGACCTAAAACTAATATCATGTTATAGTATGTAATCAATGCATTAATATTAAATTGAAAGCATTAAAATGATTAAAATATAAAGTGCAAGGTTTAGTAGTACACTTGTGTACTAATGCAATTAGTTTGCTTTTTGGTAACTTGATTTGAAAACATGTATCGTTTTGAACCATTTAAACTAAGATTAAGATAATTGTAAATAAGCTAATCTCAACTACCAGGTGGAAAATCACTTTTTATCAAATGTTGGCTGAAGTTTGTCATTTAACATATATATATATATATATATATATATATATATATATATATATATATATATATATATATATATATATATATATATATATATATATATATAGGTTAAATGACAAACTTCCCCCAACATTAGATAAAAAGTGATTTTCCATCTGGTAGTTGAGATTAGCTCAACCATGAAACCTAATCATACTTATAACCTAATGAGTGTGTGCTGTTCAAAGTTAACCCATACTATAAATTTTGTGATGTTAGATGATGTAACCAATTCCAACCTATAAACTTATAGATATTGAGTGATTTAATAACCTCAACCATACCAAAATTTAATCAACTATTATAGTATATTAACTTAATAATATTTCAACCTGGTGAACTAAATTACATATAAGTATTTTAAAATTTGAAACTAATATTTTTTTTGTATATTAGGTGCTCTTTTCATAGCATATGCACCTTATATATGTATCATGATGAAACCTATGTATATCAATAGTACAAATGTATATAATTCTACCATTGAATCATATAATAATGCAATTTGGCTAATTTTCAATTATGTAATTATGGATAACATGTTTCCAAAACACCCCCCCACTAAAGTATGAAACTAAGATCTAGTATAAGTGTGGAAAAAATGTTTCCATAAATTCCCCCACTATATATATGAATCTGGTGAACACTGGAAAATGTGGAATCCATGTCTCTATGTCATGGCCCCACTAAGATGTCCCCCCTTTTGATGTGAAAGGAATTAAAATTTGGTAGTCACCTTACCTCAAAAGGATAAGATAACCATATAATTTATGTATGAACCATGTACCATATATGAGTAACATGTATAGATAGACATACCAATGAAGTATATATTATGTGTCCCATCAAGTCCTAAGATGTATGATGTGAATCAAGGAAACATATATATAATAAAAATATAGACTCAAAAATAAATTAAACACACACACAAGAGCACTCAAAATCAAATAAAAAATACAATGGTCTAAAATATCTCAAACAAGGGGCATGTTCAAATGCCACATAATTGAAGGGGCATGATTTAGTCAAATGTCCATAAAGCATATAAAGACATGTTCAAATGTCTATACAATAAGTAATGAAATATTAAAATGTAAAAATAAGAAAACAAAGGCATGTGGTCCACAAACAATGGATCATATTTAAATGCTCAAGAAATAAGACAATACACTCAAGTAACTACATAAAGGAAAATCATAACTATAGCATATTATCCCTTGGATATATGTGTTAGAAAAAGCCATAAATTACATAGAATATCAAGTACACCATGAAATATATAAACATGAATAAAGTCATGTGTAAGTATATAAGATCAAACATGAAAATGGAAATAGATCATAGAAGGATATAGCTTGGATGTATCATTATGAAATAATTGGATGCCCCCAATGTCTAAATTACATGGATGGAAGGAATTCCCAACATTTAAAAGTGAATAGATAATGTACCTAGGTATGTCTATATCACACTTAAAATATGAATGAAACATATGTGTATATATAAATAGATTATATGTTATCTACTAACATGGAAGTAAGAACATAGATACCAAGGAGTTGATAGAACATGTAAAAGATGAAAATATTTTTGGTTTTTTTTATTTTTTGGTATTTTTTGGGAATATTAGAAAATAAAAGACTATTATATGATCTCATCTAAATGATACTCATAGGTATCTCCCCATTATGAACCTAGTGTAATAAGCTAGTGGTAATGCCATGGAACATAGATTGGTGTAATATATGACAATTTAGGCTTTTTAATGTTATACATATGTATAATGGGACTTTATTTTCATGAAGAGATAATATAAATATTAAGGGTTCATGGAATCTGTCACTAAGTGATCTATGGTTTCATTGAAGTAGTAGTAATAAGAACATGTTTAGGTGCACTGGATATCTAAATATAGTGTGTAGTAGAATTAAGAACTATATCATGGTGTTTTGGTAACTTTGTATTTGGTATCTTTGATTCACATGAATGTGTACTTTTAGTTATTTATTCATTGTGTATATGTTACTTTTGCTTGTTTTTTTGTATTTCATATCTAGATATGATAAAATTCATGGTAATATAAAATATTTGAATTTAATGAAACTTAAAATTTATTTTTAATGAATTAATCATCACATGTAATCAAACCTAGTTGGAAATTTAAAAAAGCTCAACTGTAATGATCATGTGGTAATAGAACTTCTAGTCTTTTATTATGTCATTGTAATTGATGTATCTATAGAAATATCCCATAAATAAATATATGTTGGTTTAGGTACCCAAATATGATGTGTATGTATGCCACCTCCACATGTACCTCTATTTGGATCCTAATCAACCAATGGTCCCTTGGTAGGATCAATGTGGGAAAGATTAGTCTTGGTAGAGGGAACACTTGGAGGAGGACTTCTATTAGTGTTTATTTTCTACAAAGGTCAATTGACTACATATTTATTAAATGGAGTAGCATGGGATGATTCAACCATATTAGAATAATTCTAGAAGAAGTGGGGTAAGGGATATAGATGTCTCTTTTCAAAATGCAACAAGTCCATGATTTATAAATTGTTTAATTTTTTTCTCAAGATAAAAATAATCATTATTATGGTGAGTATTTATACAATGGTAAGTGTAAAAGTGTTGTCCTTTAACCTTTTAGAATATATGTGGTGGTTAATGATAATTAAGATGAATTTTTATCATCCATTTATCCAATAGTGTGTAAAATATATAATGTCATCTATCTATGTAATAGTCAAACTGAAGTGGTTGCCTTTTTGTAGAATCATATGGTTTACATATAGGAGGTATTTTATAAGTATGTTACTTTCCTTTGTTTAATACCATTAATATTTGTTATTTCATATGCTTGGTCAATTTTGAATAAGTTTTTTGAAGTGGTCCATGGCTCTTCTTGGGTTGTTTATTTTATTTGAAAGCATTGTTGTACCATGTTTTCCTTAATGTGTATAAATAGGTAATTTGGTTTTTGTATTCATCAGATCACATGCATATTTATGCACATAAAAATACAAGGTTTAAAAAGAATCAAAAGGATTATGAAATGATATTTATATAAGTGGATAAATATTAACCCTACTAAATATATATTACACTTCCATATAAGAGGGGGTATAGTTTAAGGAATGCAATATATCCTTAATTATAATAGCATAGTATTAAATGGACTCAAGCTCATTTTGTGTTAATAATTTAAAATGATCCAATGTTAACTTAAGTAAGGTATATCAATGAAAATTGGATAAGAACACATCTTCAAGTTTTTTTAATTTGATAAAGAACCATTTGGGAGCCTATAGAACCAATCAAGAGACTCTCTTTGATGGAAAGCTTTCAATAGCAAACATCCATCTATAACCCAATGTTTAAAGGAGTGTATACATTTTTTAAGATTAGTAGCAAGATATTCAAAAATATATTGAGTAAGAGGTTATTACTCTAATATATTATTCTCAAAGGTATTCTCATGATAAGAAACTTTAAACTTAAGGGTATTCACTTGTTGTTGAAGATATCTCATGGTAGTCATGATATATATCATATCACAAGTAGATATTGGTAAAGAGGTTAGAATTTTACTTAAAGTTTGTAAAATACCATTCATATGAAACATAAAATGATAAAATTTGTAATGCCATCTAAAATAGGATCATCACATGGTTTTTAGACATTTAGTAAAGAGGCAAGTATATCATTTTGAATAGAACAAATGTTTATATCATTATCAATGCAATGTGTTATATAACTTAAAATTTCATGACATACAATAGGAGTGGGAGAAATGGTTTCACTTTTAAAAATTCATTATTTTTTAGTATAAAATGTGGAGGGAGGAAAATAATAATTCTCTACCTTATTTTCAATATTAAGAGAAAAAAATATTCAATTTTCACTTGCACTTGCACTTACCAAAGAAGGGAGATAAAATACAATGTTACTTTATAATTTTGGTATATCATTATCATGTGATAAAGAGACATTTAATGTTCTTTTTTTTCATGTAATGAACTTTTGATTTTATTTATTTTATATCACTTGAGTTTTAAATAAGATGAATAAAATGTATGTGGACATTTAATTACATCCAAACAATGCATCTTTAATAACAAATTTATTATGAATTTCATATGAATTTTAATTTTTCCATTCAAACAATATATGAGAGGAAGTATTGCATGCATTTTTATCGTTATATTTTACATAAAGGGGATTAATTTCAATACTCTCATTTGAGTGATACAACTAAGGAATAATATTTTCAAGATTATCATCACTAGAAGTATAATAAGAACATTAAAGTTTTGATACATCTAGAGAATGTATGCATGCAACATTTTGACTTGAAACATCATGAATGCTAAATTATTACATATCTATTATACCATCCTTTTGTAATGCACTAATAAAATTTATTATTTTTTACTTTTTATACCTTTCATCATGGGAAAGAGAAGAAATAGAAGAACTATGATCGCCATACCCAATATTAGCATTTTCACACTCATAACCACATGTTATAATGTTGTGATCATTAAAATTTTCATTTATACTTGCATTTTCATCATTGATTCTTTCATTATAATAGTTATAATTAAAATAATGGGTTTCAACCTAATTTTGATATGCTATAAGATATTCATATGTAATACATTGATGATTAGGAACATGAAACCAAAAATATAAGGGATGAGGATTTACAGGGCCTTGTATAATAAAATCTATAATAACTTTAACTTTTCATTCAATCACAAAGAGATCAAACAAAATGTCTAGAGTAAAGATATAAATAATCATTCCTTAAGTGATGCCCAAGTAATAAATGAGATATAAAAAATAAATACATGCATATTAAATATTTTTTAAGGAGAAAAAACCCTACATACAAACTAGGGTTTCATTGAATAAATAGATTTTGGGTTCACCATAATGTTTAACCCTAAATTGACATGGGTCAATATAGTATAAGGTTAATGTTGACCATTTTGACCACAAGTCAAAATGGGTCAAACCCATATATTCCAAAACTTGATATATGGGTATATTATAATGTCATATGGTTTTTAATAGTTAATTTGATGTGATTTCATATGTTATTAACCTTGTTCATGGTCACATTTAGTCCTTATGTCATTTTATGTCATGTATGGGTCATAAATAAAGGTGGTATGGTTTTATTAGGAATAAAAGTGTTTTAAAATATTTATAAAAATCCTTCATGTCGATCCCCATAATATTTATTTTCATTAATGTCATTACTAACAAAAAACTCATAGGTGTTAACTAAAAATCAAGAAAATAAGTGAGAAAGAGGGAGTTTCAAAGGTTTTACAACCCATGGGAGAGAGTTGCACATGGGAGACGTTTTATAGTGATAATTAAACTTATTTGACTATATTTCCATGTTTTACGTAAATTTTAAGTGCCAAAATTGGACAAAAACCATTCTATCTCTCCATCATTCCACTAGACAAGTATAACTAGTCAGTAGGTTTCTTCTTGGTATGACCAGTAGGAAGAATTCCAAGTCAAATGATATTTTTTATAAATAGTAAAAAAAATTATATTCACATTAATGATTTTATTTCAAGTATTTTCTTCCTATATTTTATGAACCATCCTTAACAAGTTGATTGTTCATTTCTACTTGTTATTCCCCATAACCTGTAGGTTTTTCTCTTGTTTGAGATAGTCCATAAAACTCAATTGATTAATTTTATTAAATATGATGTTTAATTACTTTTATAATGTTTACCATTTTTTTTTCATGGTTGTAAGTGATTTGATGGGCCAAATAGTTCAAATTGTAAGAAGATGTCACTAGTGGACTAACAGTCAATTTTCACCACTTGTAAAAGGTTTATTTCTCTATAATGCCTTCATGTTAATGTGATATGATGTGATTAATTTTTTTAATTTCATATTAATAACCTTATTTACAATATAGGTCTCTCAATATAATGTATTTAGTAAGGACACAATCATAAAACAACACATAATCAACTCCTAGTAAGCTTCCAACTACAGTCATGGTGTGTTTAGGTGTAAAAAAATATATAAGAGGTATATGATGACTTTAAATATTTTTATAAACTCATTTAAACATAAAAAATAAATAAAATTTCCTTAAAACACCATATTATAGACTATGATAGTCAATATTCATGCATGCACAATCATCCACCATGAATGAACACCTATAGGTGTTATAGAGAAGATCAACCACATTGAAAAGGATCAATTGTCTATTTTAAAGTACCTTATGATTTAAAATTTTAATTTTAAATTATTAAGGATAACTAATAATTGTTATAGTATTCTTCACCATGCATATTTTTTAAGATGGTGGTCATTGTCTTCTCTGTAATTGAATACATATCTACAACTGCCCTTAGGAGATGATCACACTAAAAAGGAGTATTTGAGTTGAATGAGGTTCTATATGGTGAAAAGAGTTAATTTTAAGGTTTATATAATGTCTAAACCTATTTTAATAATTATTTATAATGCTACTATCAACTTTCTCATAGTCACTGTCTACATATAGAAATACACACCTACAAGTGGCACCATAGAGATTTAAAAGTGTTTCATAAAGGAGTTTAACCTGTTTATATACCTTCATAAGGTGTGTGGAGTTATAATATGACATGATAATATTTTTTGGATAATTATTTTGGTAATCAAAGTTGAGAATCATCTTCAAATTGAAGGACTAATCTTTAGGGGCAGTTTCCCTAAAACACAAAAATAAAGGCCTAAGCACTTTTAGAGATGTTATATGATGATGTCACATAGAGTTTCGATCAATCCACATGTTTCCATATTGTATTCCTATCATAAGCGAATAAATTTTAAAAAATGAATGTATGTGTGACTATAAGAAAGTGATATTTGAAGGCCTTCAAAGTATATATTTGTTCACTACAAATATTCAGTGATCTCTATAGGATTTGAACTCTCAAGAACTTCACAATCCAAAATTGAAATGTAAGAGCATATATATGTATGGAAAGTGGTCCTATAAGGGTAATAAATAAACTAGTGATTCAAAATTCCTCAACAAAGGACTAAATATATGGGTTTTACCCCATCAACACCTGTAGGGATGTTGTGCCTTGTGATAACTTACCTATAGTTGATTGTAAACTCCTATATCATCCACGAGGTGAGTCTAGACATGGAAAAAATAAAATTTTATATTCAAATATGCCTTAAAACTTAAAAAGAGATTAATATATATATGTAATTGATTTTAAGGTTGATTTTCACCTACAAGACCCCTACCTACTCCAAGATGGTCAACTATAGTTGACTGTAGTTTGACAGAAAGTTGAAATAGCTATTTGGAAGATGGTATAGAATGGAAATGACTTTGATATATCCAAATGGACTAAAAATGACATTGGAGGCTCTAAGTAAGTCATTTTTAATTATTTTCAAGGTTAAGCCATGTACTACCACCTATAGGTGTCCCTCTTAAATAAGAAAACATAATCAACAGTCTATATCAATCAAAGTGAAAGGTGAAGTAATGAAATGTTGACAAATTTTTTGATGATCAAAATATTTGAAAAGGAATTTAAATTTCCATGTCCATGTCACAAGGATATTATAATATGTATACAATACGAATAAAGGCTCAAACAATTCAATCTATAGTCTATATTCAAAACCTATACATAGCCAACATTTTCCACATTTTTATCTTGGGATTTTGAGGCATTTAGAGATGCTAGGGTTACAATCCAAGTCTAAAATTTTTTACAAATAATAGACATCACTTTAATCCCACCATACCTTCCTTTTTTATGGTAAAATAGGTGAATTTCCCTCTATTTTGTCTTGGACAAAGGGCACTCCCTAAAGATGCAAATTTTATAGGTTGGTCATGAAAAGGAGAATAAGGTAGGGTGAGGGTTAATGAAACCTTGAAATAAGATGTTTAGGGATGGGAGAGACATGGATTAAAAATAAAACCAATGAATAAAGGTTGAGAATTCAACATGATGGCCTAAATTCACAAGTATGCAAGCATACCTTTAGGTCTAAACTAGGCCTATTGTCCATTTGGGGGTCTAATTTTACTTATAACATCAAAGGAGAATTAAAATGGGTGATAACATGATTCATAGGATATTTTAAAGTATTTTAAATATTTATTCATGTAGAGAAGACCACAAGTAAGCCATTTATTAGATCAAACCACATTTTCACTTTATAGAATGGAAGGAGGAACTCAAAAGAGCAATTTTGGAAGCTCATATCTACATGGACACTTTTCATGTGATTATAAGGAGTTGGGGAATGGAGGCCATAAATATTGTTTTTTTTTTTTTTTTGCAAATACAATGTCAGACATGTATGAACAATCCTTAGAGGGAAAAATTAATCTAAACCATCAAATCCTTGCTAAGGAATTGATTGGGAAGATGAATTAAGAGAGGAATATATATTTCATGGAATATCTTGGGATATTATTCAATATTTCATAAGACTCTCCAAGGCTCTTCCACATCAACTTGAGTTTTACCCTACTTGTATGGACAACGAAGAAAATGAATTTATTTGATAGTTTTTGGTGTTTTTAAGGTTAAATGGAGAGTCAAAGGATTAAATTAACTGTGATATATAGTATGGGACTTTAGATAACCCATAATTATCATTTCTTATAGCATAAGATCTCATAAGTGCCTTTACAAGTGCCTTCACTTAGCCAATCAGAACTGACATAGTAAACAAGAAAGTGAGAAGGTGAAAGCTATAAGTGGGAGGTATTTTAAGGTATACCTAAGTAGTTTAAGTTCATGAGGGGTATTAATAGGTGTTATATACTCCTATGTATGGATCATATGGGAAAACTAAAAACCAACTTTGGTGCCAAGTGTGGAGGGTGATTGAGAAAGGAGTTATTCAAACTACAAGTAGTGATAACTCATGTCTATAAGAATCTTGATGATTAGGGATGAAACCAATTAATGCTGGATCATGTATATAACTCCTCCATATTAATTAAATCATCACATATATCCCTAGTGAGTTTTGTATGTTCCAAGAAGGCTAAATGATGAAGGTAATTTTTTGAGTAAGTAATTGAGTTATAAGCCACATTTTAAAAGTTTAATGTTTTGAGGGACATTTGTCCAAGTATACCTTTAATTTTATATTTCATATTCCTCTTTCCTCCATCTGTAATTCTTTTTCTCAGCATGACATGTTCTAGTGACTCTTGGACTTTTTTCTTCACTTCTCTTTCAATTTCTATAAGTAGAAGTTATTTTAGCTCTTATAGACTAATACCACACCACGTATGGAAAATCCCTTATGGAATGAAATTGTATTTTTCCTTTTGAAAATTAATACAAGTCTGATTTTGAGCTCATTAATAATTATCTAAGTGTGTAAAGTGATGTATGGTGATGCTAAATGATAATCTCCTATCCTTATTTTTCATTATCCTCTCATGTTTATTTAATAGTTCCTATTCTAATAGGTCATATAGAGTTTATATTATGTGTTACTCTCCATTAAAGTGTAAAATTATTCTTATATTTTGAAATCTATCCTCTGGTTCACTTACCTATTGTTACCTCATGCATATCATGTCTATCTTGAAATACTCATGGTGGAATCTTTTAGGACTTGAAAGCTAGTTTTTATTTCTTATTTCATTGCAATATAATTATGATGGTCTTGTGGAAATCATCCTAGTGTATCACCCCTTTATATTAGTTTTTTTTCATTAAAACTTATATCTATTTTTGACAAGTAACTAGTTCAGTAGGTGATAAGTACTTCATGTCATATTTAGGGATCTAGCCCTTAAACCTATAGGTCTACTTATACTATAGGTATGCCCACATACCTGGGAGCATTCCCGTGTTTCCAAAATTTTGAGGAGGCTTGAAAACCATCTGATAGGGTGAAATATTTGGTGATAATAGTTTTGGCACACTTGGTGGGACACATTATCTTCAAGACACCTTGTCAAGGTGAATGTTAGTCTTAACAACATTAGCTATAAATTGGTGTGCTCTCAACATTTTGTGACTCAATTCAAGGTAGAATTAGGTTCAAAACCATTGGTCTTTCATAGGTTTTATCTCATTATTCATGGTTCTTACTAGGTCATCATCTATTATATTTATCAATACTATCAATCCACCTATTCATCTTGAGATTCTTCTTGAAGTTCATTACCCTCATCCTAATCTACCCTTTGAAGATCAAGAAGATTTTGCTAGCCAAGAAAGTGAAGAGATATAATAAAGTTAATATATTTAAGAATACATGGCTAGGAAACATGCCTTTCTTGCCTTTAATACTAAAAATCCAATTCACCTTCAAGCATATAATGACATTCCTCCTAATACCACAAAGAGTGTGACCAAATTCAATGGTGAGAGTCATGTTACACCTAGTGAACACATTAGGGATATGTATAATTTTTGTAGTTTCCATAATGTTACTAAAAATAATATTGACATTAGAATCCTTGCCATTTACCTTAAAGGGAAAACACTTGATTGGTATCAAATTTTACCTAGTGGATACATCACATCATGGAATGACTTTAGAGCATTTTTGACTTCAAGTTTTTAAGATGAAAGTGATCATACCTATCTTATACATCAGTTGAACATGAATAAAAGGGATCATAAGGAAAAAATGTATGAATTAAATGATAGGTTTTAAAAAACTTGGTTAATATTGCCTCCTCCCATAAGACCACCTTTTATATTTGTGTTTCACACATACTTGACATCTATTGGTACTGATATTGCTATCACGCTTCAATCCATAGGTGGATTCACTCTTCCAAAATCATATAAACTTGTCATTATAGATAATAATGGCTTCATTAAATTATGAAATTTTCCTTATAAAATGTCTATGCCTCTACTTATTAATACTCCAAGTGTGGCCCAAATTCCTAATGCTAATATCAAGCCTAAGAATACTCTTGAGAAGGTAGATAATTACATAGATAAATATGCATATATTCAATGGTCAGAAGCTAAGATTTGGAAATCCAATATGTAAAAATGTGATTATAAAAAAGGTGGAGTAGGTTAAGGGAATATTAACTTCAATAGGCATGTCAATGTGTATAATCCCAATTCCACTACCAATGCAAGGGAGATAGTGTTAGTGCATAGCAACTTGGTGAAAGGAAAATATTGGAAAAAATTTCAATTAATGGATGACAATGAGGGTGGAGAGAAAGATATAGTTCCTTAAGGAGTGGTCATTCCTCTTCTATCAACTGAAGATGAAGTCATGATGCAATAAAATGAGGATTGACAGCCTTAAGGAGAGAATTTCACTAACTTCTTGGTGGAAGATACTTTTTTACTCAATAAAGGAAATTTTGTAGCATAAAACACAAGGGCCAAAATTAAGGCTCTAGGAGGTGATAATATCATACCTACAAGTTCATTAATCTTCCTCTAAGGTAGCAAATCATGGTTGCAAGTGTGGTAGTCCCTAATGCTTCTACACCTCCTTCAAGTCAAAATGTGGTAAGGTCTACTCAAGGTGTCTCAAAATTTCAATTTAAAAGAAATAATTTACCTATAAATACTAAAAATATTGTTATTAATTTTTTCATAAACATATTTTATTCTTCTAATAGTGCCAAAGCATCTATCTCCTTGTGGGATTCCCTTCATATGCATGGCCAAAAAAAGCTATTACAAAAGCAACTGTCCACTATTCCTATTAGTCCTTCACCTTAAAGTCAAAGTCATGGTCATTTTGATCTAAAAAAAAACCATAAAAATTTGTGGAACCATATACCAACATTGAGAAACCTCCACCTTTCTACCTTATTCTCTGATGTAGAGCTATACTCACTTTTCTCTAATACTTTATCATTTTCATTCACTCATTCACCCAAAGTCCTTTAGGACAACATGAAACTATAGTTGTATGGTTCTTGAAAATGGATCATGGCTCTTGGAATATTATATGTACTCATAAAATTCATTCATTACCCCTTGGTCATCTCACAACCTTCTAAAAAAATTTAACTCACTCTTACTCAACTCTGCTTGTTATTTGGCTAAATCTTATAGCCTTTTTTGTGGTAAACCTCTAAGGTTTGAACAAATCATGGAATTTTTGAGCCCACCATAAAAAATTTTAGACACAATTTTGCATATTTAAACTTCATCCATAGTATATTGAACCATTTGTCATCTTAGGTCATGTTTCATTCTCAACTCTTCCCCCAATTAGGTCTCCAACAAACTTCTAACACTATAGCTTTGATATTTTCTTGTCACTACCTCCACACATGTCCAAAATTCCAAAAGAATTTTTATTAGACTTTAGTATATTCATACCAATATTCTCACAAATTTTTAGGTGTTAATTCATTCTACATGTACCTAAACATATAAATGGTCATGAAAGCCCTAAACAGGGAATGCACATAGTCTGAGAGGTAGAAATGCGTATTATTTTGTGAGAAAAGTTGTCTCCAATGATAAATAAAATTTGTAATAGATTTTTAAATTCATGAAACATTAAAATATATTGACCTAAATCTTTATAATACTATAAATTTTCATTAACCCTCCTTACTGTTGTACTTGACTGTGCACATAGTATCCATCTATAGGACTGTGATACCAATGAATGGAACTCACACCAAATTTGTATCTTATAATTAACACAATAATTAAAATTATTTATTAACATATATATTGTTACTAATAAAGTATCCAAGGGATATTTAGTCATATAACACCATGTAAAACATTAAAAAGATGAATATAGTAATTTGGGAGGTTGACATAAATAGGGTACATTGCAATGGAAAATTTGAACAAATTTACTCTCTAATTAGATTAAAAGCACCTCTATTTACTTATTTAATTTTTTTAAACTATTCCAATATATATTAAAACTTATAATTTATGAAAAAAATCCCTCGGTCACCTCTTCTCCTTTCACTTGTGACTATACAAATGAAATAGTTTCCTAGACTGTGACAATAGGTTACTAGGAAGAAATGAATCAAAAAGAATATTTGTTTACTAACCTCCAATTCCATGTTTTCATAAAATAAAAACTACTTTATAGGCATAAAAATATTCCATACTCTCTTTATCCCATGGCATTTTGTTAGCATTCATTCAAGATCATTGTTATGGAAAAAGGTTTGTAACAGTCCTAATAGAGTATGCAAGTAGAGGAACCCTATGTTTCTAGATATTATATTCTAGTATACAAGAGGAAACTATTTCAATATTCACATTTTATCATTCAAATTTAATATTGAACAAGTAATATCATTTTCTTATACATTAAATTTTCACAAGACCCAAGGTTGCCTTTCTTGACTATAGTCTCCCACTCCAAACTTGTAGCATATTCATACATAGGGATTGTATACACATAGCCTTCAAGGCTCATATAAGATAATATACATATATAAATACCAACACTATAATTTAAAGGAAACAACATAGTAACAAAAACATAACTTCGTCCCTATTAATCAACATTCATTATAATAAGGCCTCTAAATGGGCCTAATCATCTTTCATGAGGGTTTTGAATGTTTTCCTCATTATCCAAATTCCTCCCTCTTCTTGGAGATATTCCTCCTCTCCTCCCTTTTTATTTTTTTGAACACCACCATCTATATCACTCCAAAATAAACTTTCTATAGACTTGTGTAACAACTCCTAACTATTTCATGATTTAAAAAACTTCTAATTATTCATAGACCCACATAGGTGGTGGACATTCTAACTACCACCTCACACCATTTATTAAAATATGTATTCATAACCAACTTAAATTAATTTTCATGAAACCATAAAATTCTATTACAACTTTATTCATCATTTACATATCATTATCATTGACTTATACCACCTAAACATCTTGAAAATTTAAAAATCCCTTTTGGTGAGAAATGGATTTTGGACTCAAATTAAAATTTCACTCACAAAAATGACTCTAACAAAAATCATATACCAACCTTGATAATTCCTAATATGCCCCTACACTATACTCCCAAGGGGAGAAAATAAATTGACACCCTTATTCTTCCTCAATCAAATTTTCATACAAATGTGTATGCTCTTTGCTACCACACCTATGTCTATGCTTCCTCATCCATGTTACCCTATATTATTTCTCTTGCATCTTCTCATAATTATTCTTGTACCTATATTTATTATTATTTCATAATTCTCTTCAATATTCATGGCATTTAGTATAATTTTCCATTACTTGTCTATTATATCTTCTATCAACTCTATTTATGCCTCTTCATTAGCATAGATTTTCCATGTTATATTATTTTATTTCTATGGTGACCATTCCAAGGCTTCATGTTTGCTCATAATCTTATTATCAACCTCCTCCATCTTGTTGTCATCCACTATAGATAATTTTTTTTTACTAGAAAATTAGTCAACTCATCACTTTGCATCTTCTCTTCATGGATTGACAAATCAATCACTTTCTCCTTCCATTGTTCATCACTTTCATCAAGCACTTAATTTTTTTATTAATTTTTCATTTATCTAATGAACACCTCAAACAAAATTAATGTGTCTTTATATAAAATATCTTCTTAATCTACATGATATTTAGAAAAAATTAAATTTTGTTCATTACTTATTGTTTGCTTATTATTTTTCCATGCTTATTTATCAAATAGTTAACCATATAACATATAAAAATACCTCATCTTCAATTGTACCTTCGCTCTTCCATTCATCAAATTCTTTTTCCTTATTCATCCCAATCATGCTCTTCACTTTCTATTTCTTGACTTGCATTTAACCATGACAAATCAATGTTAGTCTAAAATTTTTGAGGCCCAATTGCCTCTTTCTTCTCTTCCATGGAAAGTTGTGTTTCCATCTTCAACTATCTCTCCAAATGTTCATTACTATTTAGTTCCCCCTCTTTCATATTATTTCTACAAAGCTATAGATGACTCTTTTTTAATCTGGATTTGACACTTTAGACTATACACATTCCAAATCTATATTAATTCTCTCTCCATCCTTTTCAATGCATCCTTTATTTATTTTATCTCTATTTCCATCATTATTTCACTATGGAAATCATATTTAACATCGTTTCTTACTTTTCTTTCTACCTTGCCTTTCATTTTCATTTTTAGTACCTTAATTAGGTACATAATATTCCTCTTTTATTGGCCTCACTTAGACAACCTTATTTTGGTTCACACTTGGAACCCATCTCACTCTCTATCTCAGACCTCAATAGGGCCTTTTCAAACTCGTATCCTTCACATTAAGACTATTTTCACTTTCCCAATATTTGTTTATGAACTTCTCTCTTTTGATATTATTAATAGATGTCTTATTTTATGGATTAACACCACAATATTCATGTGTTTTATTTCCTCACCTATCACATACCATCATAAATTAATCTAAACCAAACAATCAACCATAAGTAATTCATACCTTTCTTAATCTACCTTCTCAATTCTATCTTGCAACAAGATTCCTTGCAAACTACCTTCTTTCTTGCTTAACTACAAATTCATGAAAAATGCACTATAAAAATGTAATCATAAATTTTATACCTATATCCACCTATTCCTATATTATCTAGTTCTCTCTAATACCAAAATGATGTAGAGTTATACTGACATTTCTCTAACACTATGTCCTTTTCCTTCACTCATTCACCCAAAGTCCTTTGGGATAACATGAAACTATAGTTATACGGTTCATAAAAATGGATCATGGATATTTGTATCTTATATTTACTCATAAAATTCATTCAGTACCCATTGATCATCTCAAAACCTTCTACAAAACTTCAACTCACTCTTACTCAATTTTGCCTACTATTTGGCTAATCTTTGTAGCCTTTTTATTGGTAAAACTCCAAGGTTTGAATAAATCATGCATGTTATGATACCACCATAAAAATTTTCAAAAACCCTTTTCCATATTTTAATTTCATCCACAATCTCTTAAACTATTTCTCATATTAGGTCATGTTTCATTCTCAACTCTTCCTCCAATTAGGTCTCCAACAAACTTCCAACCCTATAGCTATGAGTTTTGCTTGTCACTACCTCCACACATTCCAAAATTACAAAACACTTTTAATTTTCCTTTAGTATATTCATACATGGACTCACATATATTTTTAGGTGTTATTTCCTTATACAATTACCTAAACATATAATGGTCATGAAATCCCTAAATAGGGACTGTGCCTAGTCTGAGAGGTAGAAATGTGTATTCTCTTGTGCCAAAAGTAGTATCTAATGACAAATAAAAGGTGTAATGATTCTATAAATTTATGACACATTACAATATATTAGACTAAATCTCTCTAAGACTATCAATTTGCATACACCCTCCTTACTACTCTACTTGACTGTGCACACAATGTTTACCTACAAGATTGTGATACCAAAATGGAACTCGCACCAACTTTGTATCATATGATTAACACAAGAATTATAATGATTTATTTACCTCTATATTTTTCCTCCTACATTTTCCAAGGTATTTTTAGTCATATACCACCCCATAAAATAATTAAAATATGAATAAATTATTCTAAGAGATTGACATAAACAAGGTATATTGCAATGGAAATTTTGAACAAATTTACTCTCTAATCAGGGTTTGGACACACCTATTAAATTATTTCATTGTATGAAACTATGCCACTATCTTTTAAACCTTATAATTTATGAAAAAAATCCCTCAGTCACCTCTGCTCCTTTCACTTGTGACTGTGCATAGGGAATAGTTTCCTAGACTATAACAATAGGTTACTAGGAAAAAATGAATCAAACACCATCTTTGTTTACTGAAATACAATTCCAAGATTTCATATAATAACAAGTAATTTATAGGAATCATAATCTTACATACTTTATTTTATCCCATGACATTTTATTAGCATTCATTCAATATCATTATTATGTAAACAGGTCTATAACAGTCCCTATAGAGTATGCAGGCAGAGTAACCCTATGTTTCTAGATATTCTATTCTAGAATCTGATAGGCAACTACTTCAAGATTCAAATGTTATCATTCATATTTAAGACTGAGCAAGTAAGGTCATTTCCTATACATTAAACTATCATAGGACCCAAGGTTACCATTCTTGACTATAGTCTTCCACTCCAAACCTATATCACATTCATACACAAGGATTGTATACACATATCCTTAAAGGATCATATGAGATAATATAAATATATAAATATCAACACTATAATTGAAAGGAAGCATCATAGAAACAAAAACTTAACTTCATCTTTGTTAATCAACATTCATTATAATATAGCCTCCAAATAGGCCTAATCATCTTTCATGAGGGTTTTGAATATTTTTCACATTATCCACATTTATTCCCTCTTCTTGGATATATTATTCCTCTCATCCCTTTTAATTTTTTTTGAACACCACTATCTATCTCAATCTAAAATAGGATTTATATAGACTTGTGGAATAATTCTTAACCATTTCTTGATTCAAGAAACTTCCAACTATTTCCAGACCCATGTAGGGTGGTGGACACTCTAACTACCACCTCACACCCTCTCGTAATGTATTTATTCATAACTAACTTAAAGGACTTTTCATGAAACCATCAAAGCCTTTTACAACTTTATTCATCATTTACTTATAATTATCACTCACTTAGACCACCTAAACATCTTGAAATTTTAAAAATCCCTTCTGGTGGGAAACTAACTTTGGACTCAAATTCTAATTTCACTCATGAACATGACTCTAAGACACATCTTAGACCAACCTTGAGCATTCTTAAGATGCCCTTACATCACTCTCATAGTGGGTGACAAACTATTACATAATTACATAGTTGATAGTGGTGTTCTACTTTAGTCATGCCCAAAGTTTTAGCTGATAGGTTGGGCCTAAAATATGAACCCCATAGCAAAAGAGTGCTTTATGTATATCCATAATATTTTCAAACATTTATTGATTACTAACACTTTGTATCTTGTAGGAACCTATTGAGTCTCAATCTCTCTTAGTGCATGCCTTAAGGGGTACACTGAGAAAGGGATGGCAAGACCATTGGTTCTTCGTAAGATTATTATTCCTTTTGCCACTTGCTATCTACACACTTATCTCCTAAAAATCATTTACCCTAGGCTTATTCTTCTTAGTCCTAACTCCTCCAATATTTTACTCTTTTCATCACTCCTTTTATTACCTTAACACCCTTTTGGATAATTGGTTATACTAGGTTGACTAGGTCAATCTAGTATAGTTTAGGGATATTTCTCACTTTATAAGCTTGTTAGCCTTTTGATTGACCTAGCTCAGAACTAGTGAATTATCCTTGAAAATACACTAGGTCAACTAGGTTGACCCTATATAGCTAATGTTTTCAAGAGGATTTAGGGAAATACCTACCTATATACAATTTCATTTCCCACCATTTCATAAGAGAATAATTATTAGTGAATAAGTACAAGAAAACATTTTTTTATTGACTGTTTTACTTGAGGAATAAATATTAGGGTTCCATACTTATTTTGGAGATATGGATATTATCCTATGGAGAAGTATTTTGGATACTTATATATGTTTTGTATCCTAGATCTAATTCATCTTGGTTATCCTCACATACCAAAATAATCTCTTGTGAAGTACCTTAGCCAAGGGAGAGATTGAGGCTCGATAGGTTCACTTCAAAGGTAACTCATAACTTTATTCCTCCTTTGCAAGTGTAGATAGATAATGCATTTGTATTTTTATTTGATGTATTAGGATTTTGTATACATTAATGTGATTATATGTATTCTAATACATATTTATTTTAGTTATTTTATTATTTCTAACCCCCACTTTATACCACAAGCTTTGATCTGTACTAGATTAGATTTACTTTCTTGTTATTAGAAAAAGTGAATATTTTAAACCTTAGGACTCCATTAAGATTGTTATGTGATTGTGTTAGACTGTAGGCTTTTTAACCCTTCTTAGTATGATGTGTTGTGACAAGTGATCCCCTAATTAGGTCTATCATATCCCCATATTAGTCATGCTCTTGATTAACAAGTGTATCCCTAATTAGAAGTATAGGTATGATCTATCTTCTCTGAGCTAGGATTGATTTATAAACATGATGCATTTTTGATTTCATACATTCTGGTGAACCCAATGTGAAACTAACCCTTGTAATATTTATTTCACTTTTTTCATTCTTTTCATCATTATATTTATCATATTTTTATCATACTATATCGACTCCATTGATCTAGTTTTTTTAAGTTCTAGGTGAAAGTTTATAGGAATAAGTAACTAGATCGACCTATTTGACCCATTAAAAGTTTCTTGACTTTCAAACATCTAGTTTAGACTATTAGGTTAACCTAGTCGACCCTATACATTTTTAGCACTCTACAGTAGGTTCCTACATAACTTGATCGATCATGTCGACCTAGTTTATAGGTTCTTGTAACATACCTCAAGGTTATCCATCACTAATATTCATTCATTACATCTATGATACACCAGGGTTCCTTCATACCTCTTTATTTGTTTCTTTTATATCTTTCCTTTCATAGTTTGTAGTCTTTATAACTACCTATGTATAGTCAACTAAATCGACCCTACCAACCTAGTTTTGTGTTCTACATACTATCTAAAATAACTAGATCAACCCTACTGACCCAGTTCATTTTCACACCTTGCTTTCATAGTATAGGTTCAACCCTATTATGTATTTTTTACATATAGTGTCAACATTATACTTTGTTTCAATTGGAATTAATATCATATTTATTAGTAATTAGCTCACACATTTGTTTTCTTATTGTTTATATGCTTAGAATATCTCACATAATTTAATTAGGGTTTTTTTAATTAATCACTTAGTTTCACTATTTCTATTTTATGCCCACATGGTCAAATAACATAATCTAAACAAGCATTTTAACATTTTATCTACCCTAGGCTAACCTACTTCAATTTCATCACCAAGGGGAGAGTTGACTTAATGCTCTGGTCAAGTATAAAGAATGGCTAATTATATATTCTAGCTAAGCATCTACCACCCTTATCACTATGGTGTGTGAATTAAGTGTGTAGGCCCCAATACCAATCCTATACCATTACCACTACAGTTCCTTTTAACCCAAACTACCTGAAACTGTCCTTAGATTATTATCTAATACCTTGCTTATAGCCAACTTCTAATCACATTAAAAATCATATCTTAATAATCTAATAAACATTCAATTTTACCAATTAGTTATCTCTTTACTTTTCAAGTTCATTTTTTACTCTTCGCTCAATTGTGTGTGTAAAACCTTACATTAGCTAACATTAGTACAAGGTTTTGTTCTATGTGTTTCAATTAGATTGGTCAATGTTAATCCAATTGGCTATCTCTTTAATTTAAATATTGACTAATTTTCATTACTTACAAAATCATCTTGTTTTATTCCCATAATATATTTTAGGCTTCTTTAATTTCATGTCGACTATACTAGATCGACCAAATAGCTTTTCTACCTTCTATACACTAGACTAGATTGACTATACTAGTTGACCCTATATAATTTTATAGTCCCTATTTCTTTGGTAGGTCAACCTAGTCAAACTTGTACTATTTCAATCACCTCTTTATCCTTTTCTCTCTCATATCTTTTATTTTCCCTTCATCATGGACTTTTTATTTTGTGATGACATTGAGTCATAGTAAATATATATGATGAATTTTAACTATCCTAATAGGGTCTCCCAAAGATAGAGTAGGGATCCTCTTTTGGATGCTAGTAATTTTCATATTTCCACTTGCATAATGAACTATGGGACCCCTCCTAATACCTCTTCATAACCTTTATCTTATTTTCTCATTAGAGGATTAACCCGAGTTAGAGTATACTCTTAAAATGCTTTTCTTTATTATTGAATTTTCTCAACATCAAGGAAAGGATACTTATACCACTTAAAACCTCATGATTAGTGGTTATACCAAAGATCCTTATTCACCTACTCCTACATTCCTAATCATATTTAGGGATACCACTTTCTTTAATTCTCAACCTCTTCCTTCAATTTTGACTCCTTATGCCATGACATCTTCTTTAACCTATTCTATCTCCATGCCTAGTATCTCAACTAACATGGAAATTTATACATCTAGTGAGCCTCTCATAAGATCTACTATCCTTAATCCTTCCACCAGTTCATTATTTTCTACCTAAGGTAATCATGCTTCTAGTTCTTCTTCTACAACCATTCACTATTCCATCTTTTGCTTCATAAGCAAATTTTTCCACTAGTGCCTCACATTCTCATAATTCTTCTCAAGCTCATATGAACACTAACAATGGTACCCAAACCACTAATGCCAACATAAATAATAATTTTAATTCTTCTAATTCTAATTAAATACACCAGCTTTTATTACAAATTCTCAATCAAATGAATACCTTTCAAGATGATAATACGAATCAAATGACGAGAATGCAAAACCACCTTCTTAATCTTTAGTTTCATCCACAACCAATGGATTGGGGTACACATAATCAAAATTTTCTCACTTCACCTCATTTATATTCTCAAGGAAATATCATTCCTCAACCTCCTTTAGTCAATAAAACCATTAAGCATCTACAAAATGAACCTCTTGCTACTCAAATTTATAACATTGATATAGGAGGTATAACACCTATAATTTATTATAATAGGTCAACTGATATTACACTTCACCTCAAAACATTTGGATATATTTACAAGGATTAGGATAAATTAAAAACCTTTACCTCTACCAAGATCCTAGCCAAATCCATCACGAGTGATTCCTTGGATTGACACAATCAACTTAGAACTCATTATATTTCTAGTTTAGAGGACTTAGTAAATGTTTTAGTGCAAGAATTACAAACTAATTATCATCTCAAAAACACTTTTCCCCATTTCATTAATTTCAAACAACATGAGAATGAAACTACCCAAGCCTTTGTTAAGAGATGGAAGACTTTATCAAAAAAATGTTAACATAACATGGTGGATGACAATCTTTTTCATCTCTTTACAAATGTTCTCTTTCCTAAATTACAATATTGAGTCCTCACTCTTTCTCCACATACCTTGGAGGAGGCTATTTACCAAGATAAACATCATGATTTCCTAATGCATTAATTCAAGCTACCCAAACCTTTTATGGGTCCTCATCTATTAATAAAAAATAAAAAATAAAATGTTACTAATGATGGTGTTACCAATTCTTATGGCACCATTCATAATGTTCAAGCTTTCATTCCTAACCCTTCTTTGAAAATAGATCCTTCTTCTCAATAATATATTAATCCTCGTTTCTCTTCACCAAATAACATTAACATTCACAAACCTCTATCCTTAGATGAATTGCTTAAGCATCTACCTAGGCCTCTACCATGAGAGCTTAACCCTACTCAACCTATGAAATCATGGTATGATCCTAATAAGTTTTGTTGGTTTCATGCTAGTTGGGGTTATTCTCATGAGACATATAGAAAAATTCATAATTTAGCTATGTATTTCCTTATTGGTCCTAATTTTGATCATGATTCCATTATCCATAAGCATCAACAAGCCTATGAGATTTATTTTAAGGACTATAAAACACATGACAAAACTCAAAATTTCAATCAATAAAATGCTCATTTAGCTATTTATAAATATCCTCTTCCTAATCATCAACCCATTTAAGACACCCAAGACAATCCCATCCCTTCCAAAAATAATGTATAAAGTCTTGTTGAACCAACTTCCAAAGATAATATGGTTATCATGACTGATATACAAAGGTCATTAGCTTTCATTGATTCCTAACATATCTACACTCCTCCTTAGTCTAAGACATATCGTGTTATCTAGGATTATTCTCCAACTCATTTAAATGAGTTGGTGCAAGAATATCTTATTAATTTTAATGATCTAATTTATTATTCTCCTTTAGATAACACATCCCATTCTATTTCTAGCACTCTTCCATCATCTTATAATACTAATGATAACCAAGCTTCTATTAACACTTCTTCCAATTAGAAAAATTAACTTCAACCAATTAGTTCATCATCTCAACATAATTTAAAACCTTATTCTAAACCTTCTTCTTCTTATCAACAACAATTCCAATGTGCTTAGGATCCTCATTATAAGGACCTCTTTAATCATTATGAATCTATATCTAACAACCTTATTATGGGCTATGATGAATGGGATCCCACTATAGACCTCACTAATCTCCCATCTCAGATTTCATTACTTGAACTCATGAGGACATCCCCATGTCATAGAAACCACCTCATGTAACTATTATTCGAGATGAATTTCCCTCATCTGCCTCTATCAAGATGGGAAGTAGCTTTAGATGGATTTGAATATAGTACTTTATAACAATGTGAAGATATGTCTATCAATGTTGATGAAACTATAGACACTTCTCTTTATTTAGAATTTCCCATAGCTTATATGATTCTTGAAGAGATTTTTCTTTAAGTAGATAATACTCCCTTATTCATTAGCATCCACATAAGTGATATCTAAGTTAATAATGCATTGATTGATGAGGTTTTTAGCATGTGTGTCACTTATCTTGATTTCGTTAAAAATCTTGCATATTCTAAATACAATCTCAAGTCTACATGCAACACATGCCAAGGATATGATAAAAGGCAAATGCCTTCTCTAGGTTGTGTGTGGCTTACCATTACTACCCTACCTATCACCATCCATGTGAATGTGATGATGTTTAACTTCCCCCTTTCTTATAACATTTTACTTGTTAGGCTGAAGACTCACTGCATGAGAGCTATTGATTCTTTTACCTACCAATGTGTTAAATTCCCTCACAATGGAGCCATTTACAAGATTCAGGGCGACACTAACCCTTAGAATTTCAAACAATTCCAAAATTGTTGTGTCTTCAAGATTCCTACTCTTGATCCCTTACCTATCATTCTATTTCATAAGTCTTAGTGTCTTACTTTCCCATTAACTCAACCTGAGGTTACAATGGGTATCCTAAGCTCATTAGTAACATTAGTCCCAACCTCTTAGATTTAGATGATGATAAGATTGATGATATTAACTTAAAGATTAAAACTTCTAATCTCTCACCTCATCTCATCTTGTATATTATTTCTTATTTCTAACCTTGTTCTCGTAAACCTCCTTATGATGAAATTATCATGGTCTTGACCAAGACTAGGCATTATATTCACCATGCTTCATCTGATGACAATGTTATCCCTACCTATGTAATTGATCTTTAGATGATTTTTTGTTAGGTGGTTTTGTACAAGCCTGTGATGCCAAGATTATTCATTATAGTTCTTCTTTACTTGAGTATTTTCTTTTATCTCATCATTTTCCTTCACTTTTAGTTCCTAACTTTTGCATTTTCCCCTTTATCATAGGGTAGAGATGGTGTCTACACCTCCAATTTTTTAGGTTCCACTTATAACTATGCTCATGGATCATGATATGATTGGGCTTTACCATTTTCCTAGGTACCCTAACCCTCATAGTTGGTTTACCCCTAAGGTTAGTGAAACTCTCCTTATACATTATGCAGATCCTGCTCCTCCCTTAGTAGAGATGGATATAGTTAAGCCTCTTCCCAGTCCTACTATATTTGACCATGTTTCCTCTCCTACTATTGGTAAGCCTACTCTTGTTTTTGATGATATCACTCCTTTAATTGAGCCTACTTCCATTCCTTCCCCATCATCACACTCCCTTGGTGATGGTTTACTTATCTTGCCTATAATTGCTCCTTTACCCACAAAATGGGCTGATGGGTGTTAACCAATTTATTCCACTCCTATTTTACCTCCTTACATGAGTGTTTCTACTAAAACCACTCACACATGTATATATTTCTTCCATGGGATAGATAATCATTCTCACACCCATTTTCAAAAGTTATGATAATATATTGATACCTTGCATCCTTCTTCCCCATCATCAGACAAAGCCACACCTCCCCCAAAGGTACTTCCTAAGTATATACCTATTTATGGTGAGGTATATTTTCTATGGCATCTATGTGGCACCCATCATATTGATCATTATCGTATCCTTCAACAACATCTCAAAGATCATCTTATATACATTATAGAACCTTTTTATATTCCTACCACATGTCATTCTCATAAGCAAGCTTCTCTGTCTTCTCCCATGGCTCTACTTCTAGTTTTTCCACCCCTTCTTGTGGTGCCTTCACCACCTATTGTTCCTCCGCCTATTATTACTTCACCTATGGACCTTTCCTCACTAATGGATCATTCTCCACTAGTGAGCCCTTCCACCATGGATCCTTCTCCACCGATGATTCTTGCATCTCTTGTATATCCCACTCCCATGTATTCCCCTAACCATCCTTTGAATAATTGTCTTCCTCATCATGATACTTTGAGTATTCCTAATTTTTTAGTTGTGGAGATTAGAAAAGAAGTATTTTCCCAATATTTATTAAATACTGATGAAACCTTAGTAGTAGTGTGTATCCAACTTCATGGAGACTTATTTGATGTATTGGATAATGTGCGTGGATAGATTTACCAGTATTTATGAGCATATGCATGATGTTTTCACATTTATCTTAGATTGGACATGTGATCTAATATTATTTTTATCTATTATATCATTTGACATCGTGTCAAGGTTTTGCTTATTTTCTATCCTAATCTTACTTATTGTACTATATCTTGCTTATATTATCATTTATATTTTGCATATGGTTCTATTTTATTTATCATTGCTTTCCCTTTTTCCCTAGATTTTTTCTCAAAAATCTCTTTCTTAAATTTTTATGATTATTTTGCTTTCTTATACCTCTTTTTCATAGATGATTTTCCATGGTGATTTGGTTATACAAACCTTATTCCCTTTGGTTATTATCTCCCTTTACCATATGATTAGTTAGCAAATAATCTATCTCATTATTATTTCCTTTTACCAATCTACTTTGGATCTCATTTTTCCCTCTTCCTTTTTCTACAAACTAAACATATACATGGTTGGGACTTGATATCACATGATAGTTCATTATCAAGCCTAAGTGTCCTATTATTCTTTCTATTTAGTTATTTATTTTGATTTAGCCTTAACCTATAGCTCATTCATGTGTATCAATATCTCTCTCATGATTAGTCAATCTAAATCTGTATGGAGGAGGACTCTTAAAAATCCATAAAAAAAAAAGTTAAAATCCAAATTATTTAAACAAAAGGCAATGATATCAAAATGTAAAAATTATTCTTAAAAGTCTAAACACACTAAAAGACTTGATTTAAATCACATATCCTTTTTTTAGTCAAATCTCAAACTCCATAGTTGGCCTCATGGTAGAGCTAAGGTCCTTTGGGGTGCATTAGGATAGTATATTAGAAGAGGAGAATAAAAAAATATTTTAGTTCTACCTACTTTCTCACATAAGTACCCAATATTCATAGTAGATCAATGGATCTATAAGGGGTCCTAAATAATAGGAACCATGTCATGGGAAGGTAGGTACATTTTAATTTTCTTTATACCAATCTACCTTCATGATTTGATCTTAGTAACATGCTTATTTTCCTACAAAGCTTTATGTCTATAGTGCATATATTTACTTTGTAAATAGACAACCACTAGTTACTTAGTGTCTTCTCATGTCCTTAGTATGTCCCTTGCCTCCTAAAGTCTTCTCATAATATGCCTAATTCTTGATTTTTACACTCCCTTTTTCACTCTTTACATATCTTACATTTATTCTTGATAAATATTGTTTTGTCTACTGATCACTCCCCTTGGGATTTCATTTGTGAGTTGTTTTATAAGACCATGAATAGGACCCAACATTCCTCATAAATTACCACATTTTCCTTCCCATTACCCACCTCCTTTTATATCTTGATATTGTTGTTTATTCCGCCCTAGTGGTGTTCTCTTTGTCTATTTATAGTGTAAGACCATGGATAAGACCCAACCCTCTTCATAAAATTTTCTAATACCCAAGTCACCATCCAAATTACATGTGTCAAATTTTAGATAAGATTTGATTGATTATGAAGTTACATGTCATTTTAGATGCTTCCCATCTTTATTTAGTATGTTTTATGATTACTTCATTTTTCCTTCACCTTTTTATATTCTTATTTTTTTTGTGTGTAATATTTCAAACATTTCTTAAATTTTCCATACTTCCCATCTTGAATTAATGTGATCAATTTAAGACTAATCTTTTGTAATTGTTTTTTCCCTTCATACTTCCTAGCATGATTTAGTATGATTGATTGACTTAAATAATTTGTTTTTATACCAATTATACCCTTTTAAATACCTTCCATTTTATTACATTGTTGTCATACTTCCCAATGTGATATTAGTATGATTTTCCTTGTTTTAATTTGGTGTAAAAATATTTCAAATTGGTTTAAACACAAATTCCTTTTTACCATTTCTTGGTACCTTATACTTAGTCATTTCTTATTATTACACATTTCATAGATTGAAATAGTGTGTAGTACATTTTCTTGATTGATTATATTTTTCCAAGTCTTTTTTGCCTGTTTCTTTTTATAAATGCATGTGTTTTTCATAATGTTAGAAAAGAAACAACATCTCATATATTTCCTATAGCATATACAACAAAGATAAATACATTTCCTAGAAATAAATATATCCAAATCATCCATAAACACAACCATCATAATGATAACATACACATCTAACAACTATAAGCAAAAATGATCCATCATATATATATATATATATATATATATATATATATATATATATATATACATTATATTTATATATATATATACATATATATATACATATATATACATATACATACATATATACATACATACATACATACATATATATATATATATATATATCATTAGTTTGATACAAATACAACCATATACAATGCTTCAACTCAATAGTTAGGCTCCATCCTATCTATCTCATGGCCTAGCCACACTATCTACTAAGGCCTCAATATGACTCCTCTAATTAGTACATTGTAAAGAGGCCATCCAAGATCTCAATACCTATGACTATCCTTGTAGGTTCACTTCCCACATCTATGACTCTACCAACTAGGTCTGGACCTCTATCATCTATGTTATTATAGCTAGATGCATAGCTCTCTCATTTAGTAAGGCCTACCATGGTTATATCTCCCTTGTACCCATAACTACTAGTGGCTACATCCTCTCTCTTTGTGTTTATATTTGCCTTTCTCCCTTTCCATCTAATATGAACTAACTCATTTGACTTGGGGTAGATGGTACACTCTAAACATCAAGTGTCATGGGGTCATATGGGTATATAGACTCATCCAAGATTTCATGGAGTGTTCCCCTTATCAAATACCCCTATCTCTCCTCCTCATCCTCACTTACACTTGCAATATCCCACCAAATATATAATAGATCATTGTTATATCTCAAAATATCTATCTCTCTACTTCTAAATAAAAACCTAAATAATAATTTAACCTTCTCTTTTTACCTATATATGTCTCAAACAATATGGTCTCACCATTTGTGTGACCACCTAACATAGTCTCCATCTTTGGATGACCTCCTAATACCTCCTCTATAGGTCACCTCCTTAGCTTAAACTCATATGTCATGGCTCATGTCAGTCTCAACCTGTGTCTGAGTGGTCTCTTTATCATCTCATCTAGCTCACATATAGGGTCATTTGGGATGGTAATAGTGTTTAGTCTCTCCTCCTACCTCTATCAATTCCATGTCCTTGATGGACACTACTCATCTCACTATGGACTCAGTAGTGATACATTTGATATCTTTTCCTCCACCTCCCTATCTTCTTGCTCAACTCATCATAATGTTTGGCTAGTTTATGGTCACTTTTAATGTGGCCTTAGTGTCAGACTCACCACTCATGGCCCAAGTCCTCTCCTCCCTTATGGTTCCCTCACATGTCGATCCCACTACTCAAACATCAATATCCATGCTAATAGGTGAAGTAGGCCCATATTCCCTAGCACCCATGTCACTAGATGTGGCTCTCTCTATCATAAATAGTGTTTGACCACCTATGTCCTAGCTATCACTAGTGTAATTATGTCCTAGCTCACCCATTTAGATGTTATGTGCTTGTATGGATACCACATGATGTTTTCACATCTCACTGATTACAATGTGAGAACGTGGGGCATATATCACACTACCTAGTCCTCTTTCCATCTTTATACCTAAGGTAACCTATCATCAACTATATGGGGAACCTCATCTATTTGATACATAGAAAACCTCTCATATATCCAATTTTTCAAAAATATCATAGATCCCATAGTTCTCTACCCTTTGACCAACATCTCAAACAAATCATGTACAAACTAGACCCAAATGATAGATCCTAGGTCATATAAAACTTGCTCCTCCAAGATCATCTTACTCAAGGCTACCATGAATAGAGATACCTTATCATCTAACTTGTGACATAACACTTTTTTTTCACAAGGCCTATTATAGCCTTCCACATATCTATAATATATCATGTATAGACATTGAACATACTCACTCTCCATCATAGTAATATTATCTCTGTGTCTATAGCCCATATGGCTAAGGCTCTAATCTCTTCTAAGATATCTAGTATCCCTATGGTCACTTATTCTCCTACTATAGGTATCCCTAGGATAGCATGGATATCCTCTAACATGATAGCCACCTCTACCACATCCCCATCCTCCTCCTATCTAAAGGTGTTAATTAATCATTCCCAATAACTAAGGAACATGACTAATATATTAGCACTGAGGGGGATCTAACACATCTCAGCTATCATACCTAGACCTATGGATCCTAGTCTAGCCCTATCCCCATTTGAAAACCTATCTAATAAGTTTGATAACTAGGCCGCATCTAGAAGCCTCCAAAATATCCATCATCCCTACACCCAAGATATAATAAAGGATGCATAAGTTCCTCCATGTTATGTATAGTCAAAATACATTATTTTTACATAAAAAACAAGCCTACATTACTTTTTTTATTCTCTTTAGCTTACCTTTATCCTACTCAGTCCTTCTTAACCTTACTTGGTCATTTTAGGCCATTCTAGCCCTCTTTTAAGCTTTTTCAAGCCTTTTATATCATTTTAACTCTTTGGTCAAACTAGTTTGACCAAAATTGTCCTATCTTTTCACTTGGTTGACTAAAATATCTAAGTTAACCCCCTTCTCTTCCCTTCCCTAGTGTTGAGTTTCCATTTAGGACCTTTCAAACCACCTAGTATCTCTAAACTAGGCCTTTAGCCTATAGATTAAATAGGATCAACCCATACCTACTAGGTTGAGACTATGGATTCTTCTCTTTCCCAACTTGCTAAGTTGATTAGGTCAATCCAATGCTTTCTACCTATCAACCCATTGCATTTTCCTTAAAAAGTTTAATTTTCTTGATTTCTTTCTAAATCCTCTAAACCCATTTCCCATTTTCCTATTTTCTACCCCTAGAATCTAATTTTTCCTCATTTTGACATATATAAATTCTTAAGATTCAAAATTACTAAAAATACACTTAATTCAATACAAATTTCAAAAACTAGTTTGAGATCCATAGTTGCATACTTGTAGTGCACCTGTTGTTGCCTATAGAGCCTCTCCCTATATAGAATATCATCTCCTTGCCATTCTAGCTTGTTTGGTCTCAAGAGTTATTTTTTCTCTCCTTCAAAAATCAAAATAACAAATTATTTATCTTTTACCCTATTTAAAAACCACTTTTTAAAATTCAAATCTTTTAATTATTGTCCTAAAAATTCCTTGTTTTGCTTATATATTTGTTTCTATTCATTTGTTTTGTAAACCATAAAATGTGCTAGATGTGTGATGATGTAGAGAATGTTTTCCACTACTATATGTCTATCTTCCAATTTTTTTGATTTTTGGCTATATTCTGAACTAACTTCTACATGTTTGCCTAGTTTTTTTCACATTAGATGCCTTCATTTTTTATTGAAGTCTACTTATTTATCTATGGCACTAAGGTATGTTAAAGGTATGTGTTTTTCAATTTAATCCTTTCATTTATCTTATTTTTTTATTACTACACTTTACTTAGCATCAAAATTATGTGTTATCATGTTCTTTTCTTGAAGCACCATCCCATGTTGCACTTACAAGACACGTGATGAGATTTGAGTGGGTCAAATGTATACACATAATATTTTCAAACTTTTAATGATTACTAACTCTTTTTATCTTGTAAGAACCTATGGAGTCTTAATCTCTTTGAGTGCATGTCATAATGGGTGCACTAGGAAAGGGGTGGGTAGACCATTAGTACTTCATAAGATTGTTTTTCCTTTTTCCACTTTCCATCTACACACTTGTCTCCTAAAAACCATTTACCCTAAGCTTGTTCTTCTCAGTCCTACCTCCTCTAGTCTTTTCCTCTTTCCATCTGTCCTTTTATTGACATAACACCCTTTCAGATAGTTGGTTCTACTAGGTTTATTAGGTTGACCTAGTATAGTTTAGGGGTATTTTTCACTTTCTTAGCTTGTTGGCCTTTTAGTTGACCTAGATTAGACCTAGTGAATTATCATTGAAAACACACTAGGTCAACTGGGTCAACCCTATATAATTGGCACTTCTAAAAGGATTTAGGGAAAGATCCACCTATATATACTAGTTAATTTCCCACCATTTCATAAGAGAATAATTATTAGCAAATAAGTGTGAGTGAACATATACTTATTGACCATTCTACTTGAGGAATAAATCTTAGGGTTCCATACTTTCTATAGAGATATGGATCTTATCTTATGGAGAAGTATTTTGGATACTTAGGTTTTGTAGCCTAGAACTGATTTATCTTAGTTATCCTTACATACCACAATAATATCTTGTGAATTACCTTGGCCAAGGGATAGATTGAGGCTCAGTGAGTTCATATTCTAAGGTAAGTATTCCTAACTTTATTTATCCTTTATTAGAGTAAATGGATAATGAATTTGTATTCTTCTCCCATGTATTAGGATTATGTGTACATTAACATGAGTATATGTCTTCTGGTACATGTTTAATTTAATTTTTTTATTATTTTTAACCTCCATTTTATGCCACAAGTTTTGGTGTGCAATAGATTATATTTACTTTCTTGTTATTATAATAGGTGAATGTTTTGAACCTTAGGACTCCATTAGGGTTGTTGTGAAATTTTTTTAGATTGTAGGATTTGGAACCCTTCTTATAATGATGTGTTTTGACAAGTAATCCCCTAATTAGGTCTAGTGGATCCCCATATTGGTCATGTTATCGCTTAACAAGTGTATCCCCAATCACAAGTGTAGGTATGTTCTATCTTATCTGACCTTGGAAAGATTTATAAACATGATGCATTTTTGATTACATACACTTAAAATAGATGGTAATCCTAATAATACAATAGGGTTGATAAAAAAATGAAAGTTTTCTTGCATGATTGTCTTAGTTTTCCCAACCTCCAAGACATAGTTATGGTGGACCTTCCTACTCATTTTACAATTTTTATTTCAAGAGTCTTTACAACCAAGATAGGTGGATACCTCTTAGCTGATTTGTCCTTATTGGCCTTTAGGATAAGGTATAGAACCAAGGTGACCATTATAACTTAGCCTCTTACAAGGTTTCAAATTGATCCTTACATTGAAACACTCTCTAACTTAAATTGTGTGATCAATGAAAAAGAAGAATCTAATGTGAATGATGCTGATTATAATCTTGATGGCATAGATAACTTGTTTCTAGATTAATATGGTGCATATACGTATGATAATGATCCTTATACATACTTTGAGTAAACTAACATTGGTACTTATATCATGCATGAAGAACCATTTGAGGGAGCTAAGGTAAGTGTCAACATTATTTCTCATAATCTACTGAAGGTAAATACATGATTCATGAGTATGATGATGATAGGTTGAAGATTATAATTGATCACCATAGTGGGAAGAATGATGTTTTTATACCTATTATTGATGAAGCTACCCTTGATGATGACACTCATGAAGAAGAGGAGGATGACTTATGAAAAATTTTCAATTCCATATGTCAAGAGTTTGATCAATTAGGTAATGTTACTTCCCCTTCTAAGAAGTCTATATCTAATGTTTGTGCTGATTATTCTAACACACATGATGTTGAGTGTCTCACCAAGCATGGAAAAGAGTGTCATGTTGTGAATGAAGATTAACTAGGCAAAGGTTCAATGCCATATGCAAAGAATTTGACAAATTGTGTAAGACTCCTTTTATCCAAGAGATTATATATATAACGTTAAGATTTCCAATGAGACAAACAATCATGTTTTTGAGTGCTCCATCAAGCATAAGGATGAATGTAGTTTTGCTGATCAAAATTTTGTAATCATGATTTTTTGGATGAGGCTATATCTCAAGAAGTTATAAACATGAAAAAGGAGGTTAAAATATATTTGGTTGTGCTTCAAGGATAGTCAAGAGATCCATATGATGTGGAGCCACATTAAAATTTATTGTAACATAAATAACAAGAGATTGATGTCTACATATATCAATCAAATCATGCACAAGAAGATAACAAAGTTAAGGTAGTTGGCATACATTTCAATCCATATTATAAGTAAGGCATATCTAATATGAAAAGGATCAATAAAATTGTAGCTCCAATCAAAATTATTAGAGATAAAAAAAATATCATTAATGAAGGTTTTAAATATCTCACTTGTATGCCTACGAATATTGAATGGTGATAGGCTTCTTGACCATACACATATGCAAGTCATTAATGATGAGCATGATCCTCATGCTATATTGCCTTCATAGAGTGAAAAATATATAAGGGGAACTATATTTAACCTTGGTTGAGGTATGATAAGATGTTTCACCTCAATAATGAGTTTTTTTAAAAATTAAACTAGGTGTGTGTGTCTTTATTTTAATTTTGTTCTATTTTATAAATGTTCTAGTTAAACACATGTGTGTTTGTTTTTGGTGTATTTTATTTTGTGTCTCTTTTCTTGTATTTTTTGTGGTTTCAAAGGAGAATTGTGTGTCAAACTATTGTATAGGTTACTCCATGTCCCAAGATTTAATGGATAGGATTAGGCTCTGGTCTTGGCATAGTAAGTATACCACCCTTGAGAAACTACCATGAATGTTGACCATTTTAACCACAAGTCAAAATGGTTCAACTCCCTATTGTAAAAGACTTGATATAAGGGTTTAGTATAATGTCATATGGTGTGTCATATTTCATTTCCTATGATTTCATATGTTATTAGCCTTGGTCATGGTCACAATTAGTCCTTATGTAATTTTATTTCACGTATGGATCATATATGGGTCATAAATAAAGGTAGTGTGATTTTCTTAGGTATAAATGTGTTAAAACCTCCTTATAAATTTTCCCCATGCTATTCCCCATCAGATCCTTGTTACTAATGTTAGTACTAACATAAAAACTGTAGGTGTTAACTAAAAATCAAGAAAACAAGTTAGAAAGATGGAGTCTCAAAGGTTGTATGGCCCATAGGAGAAAGTGGCACATGGGAGAAGTTTGTGTAGTGACCCTTCATATTCCTTGACTCTTTTTCCATGATTTACCTAATTTTTAAGTGCCAAAATTATACCAAAACTATTTTACCTCTCTATCATTCCACTAGGCAAGTAGAATTAATCAACAAGTTTATTCTTGGTATGACTAGTAGGAAGATTATTAGATAAAATAATATTGGTTATGGATAGTATACATGGTTAGATTCACATTAATACTTGGATTTCAAGGATTGGCTTCATATACTTCGAAACCATCGTTAACAAGTTGAGTGTTTATTTCTTATTATTATTTTCCACACCTTATAGGTTTTGTTCTTGTTTGAGCTAGTCCATACAATGAAGTTGATGAATTTTATTATAAATGATGTTTACTTCCATTTCATATTTTTCCCATGTTTGGTTTGATGTTTGTAAGTCATTTGAGGGGTCAAATAGTTCAAATTGTAGGAAGATGTCACTAGTGGACTAGCAGTTTGATTTCACCACTTACAGAAGGTTTCTTTCTCTGCAATGGATTCATGTGAATTTTATATGATATGATTCATTTTTATCATGTCATATTAATCACATTATTTTAAATCTAGGTCTCTCAATATCATGTATTGAAGGACACTATCATATGCAACACATTGTCAACTCCCAACAAGCTTCCAATTAAAGTCATGTTGTTTGGAGGTATTACAACATCCATGGGAGGTATTTGAAGATTTTTAAAATCTTATTTAATCATAAAAACTCAATAAAAGTTCCTTAAAACACCATATTATATATTGTGATAATCAATCCTCATGCAAGCACAATCATCCACCATGAATGAATACCTACAGGTGTTATAAAGAAGATAACCACATTGAATAGGAAAAAATATCTATTTTCAAATCCATTATGATTTAAAAGTTTCATTTGAAAATATTGAGGAGAAATAAGACTTTTTATAGGATCCTTCACCATGCATATTATTCATGTTGGTACTCACTATCTTCTCTACAACTGAATGTATATCTATAGCTACCCTCAAGAGATGTTCATATTGAAAAGGAGTATTTAAGTTGAATGAGGTAATATATGGTGAAAAGTTTTCATTTGAAGGTTTATATAAGGTATAAATTTCATTTAATACTCATATATCATGTATATTATCATCTTTATCATAGTCATTGCCTACATACAAAAATGCACACCTACAGGTGGCCCTATAGAGATTTAAAATTGTTTCATAGAGGAGTTTATCATGTTTAGATACATTTATGAGATATTTGGAGTTAGAAAATAACATGATAACCTTGTTTGAATCATTGGATTGGAAATAAAATTTGAGAATCATATTCAAGTTAAAAGACTGAGCTTTAGGAAGAGTTTCCCTAAAACACCAAAATAGAGGCCTAAGCACTTTTGGAAATGCCATATGATGATGTCACATAGAGTTTTAATCAATCCAAATGTTTCCATATTTTATACCTATCCTAGGGGAATATCCTTGAAAAAAATCATGGATGTGTGAATATAGGAGAGTGATATTTGAAGGCCTTCAAATTACATATTTGTTCACTACAAACATTCAGTGATCTCTATAGGATTTGAACTCTCAATAACTTCACAATCCAAAATTTCAATGTAAGAGAATATATGCTTATGTTAAGTGGTACTATAATGGTAAGGAAGACACTAGTGATTCAAAGGTCATAAAAAAATTCTGAAATATAGTGTTTTGACCCCATCAACACCTACATGTGTGATTTGTCTTATGATAACTTACCTATAGTTGACTATACACTCTTATATCATCCATGAGGTGAGTCTAGACATGGAAACACAAAAAATTTATAGTCAAATATGTCTTCAAGACTTCCAATGATATACAAAGATATATGACACTAACTTCAAAGTTGATGTTCACCTAAAAGACCCCTACCTACTCTAAATTAGTCAACTATAGTTGACTATAGTTTGATAATGAATTGAAAATAGTGATTTGGAAGATGGTATAGCATGGAAATGACTTGAATAGATCCAAATGGATTAAAAATTTACTTGTAAGCTCTAAGTAAGTCATTGGGCATTTTTTCAAGGTTCAACCATGTATTACCACCTATAGGTGCCCCTCTCAAATAAGAAAATATAGTCAACAATTCATATCAGTCAAAGTGAGAGGTGAAGCAATGAAAGGTTGAAAAATGTTTTGATGTTCAACATGTTTGAAAATGGAATTAAATTATCATGACCATGTCATGAGGCTCTTACCATATGCATACAATATAAACAAAGGCTCAAATAATGTAACCTATAGGATATATTCAAGACCTGCACATAATCAGTAGTTTTCACATGTTTGTCTTGAGATTTTGAGGAATTTGGAGATGTTAGGGGTACCATCAAAATATAATTATTTTATATATCATCTCCATCAATTTAATTATCCAACCATACCTTCATTTTTATATAGTTAAATAGGGTAAGTTTCCTCTATTTTGTCTCAGATAGATGACATGCCCCAAAGATGCAAATCTTGTAGGTTAGTCATGAAAAGGAGAATAACATAGGGTAAGGGTTAATTAAACCTTAAAATAAGATGTTTAGGGTTTTGATAGACATTTAGTAACAAAAAATAAATGCATATAGGTTGATAACCCAACATGATTTCCCAAATTCACAAGCATGCAAATAGACCTTTAGTTCTAGACTAGGCCTATTGTCCATTTAGGGGTCTACTTTCACTTCTATCATCAAGGGAGAATTATAATGAGTTATAAAATGATTCATATGGGATTTTAAAGTGTGTTAAATTTTTTATCATTCAAATAAGACCACAGGTAATCCATTTCTTAGCTCAAACCACATTAGGCTTGCATAGAATGGAAGGAAGAGCTTGAGAGAGAAAATTTGGAAGCTCATATCTACACAAAAATTTTGAATGTGACTATTATGAGTTTGGGAATGATGAAGGAGGCCTTGAATATTATTTTTTTGGAATTTTTTTGTAAATCCAACATTAGACCTATATGAACAATTGTTAGAGGGAAAAATTACTCTAAACCCTCCAAAACCCTTACTAAGGACCTGATTGGGAAGATGATGTAAGAAAGTCATCCATATGGTATGGAATGTCTTGGGATATTACTATAATTTATATATGGCTCTCCAAGGCTCCTCCCCATTAGCTTGAGTTCTACCCTACTTGTATGGACAAGGAGGAAAATTGATTTCTTTGATAGGTTTTAGTGTTTTATAGGTTAAGGTAAAGTCAAAGTATGAAATTAACATTAGAATATATGTTGTGACATGAGATAACCCATAATGTCAATTTATTTCATTAGAAGATCTCATAAGAACATCTTTAAGTGCCTTCATCTTAGCTAGTCAGAACTGACATAGTGAACAAATAAGTGAGAAGGTAAAAGTTCTAAGTGGTAGGCCTTTTAAGGTTTACCTAAGGAATTTAATTCTATAATGGGTCTTAATAGGTGTCATACACTCCTATTTATGTATTAGATAGGAAAATTTAAGGCCAAATTTGGTGCCAAGTGTGGAGGGTGAATGAAAGAAGAGTTAGTTGGACTGTAGGTAGTGATAACTCATGTCCAAAAGCATACTAATGATTAGGGATGAAACCAATGCATTTTGTATCATGTATATAACTCCTCCCTATTATTTTAGTCATCATATCTATCCCTAGTCTACTGTGGATGTTCTAAATAGGCCAAATGATGAAGGTAATTTTTTGAGAAAGTAATTGGGTAGTTCTATGCCACATTTTAAGAGTTTCATGTTTTGAAGGACATTTGTCCAGGTATACCTTTATTTTTATATTTAATATTCCTATATCATACATGTGTAAATCATTATCTTATCACAACACATGTTGTATTGATTCTTGGACTTATTTCTTCTCATTTTTCTTTCAAATTCCATAAGTAGAAGCCATTTTGGATCTTGTGGACTAATACCACACCATGTATGGTGAAGCCTTGATGGAATGACATTGTAATTTTCCTTTGAAAAATAAATAAAACTCTATTTTTGAGTTTATGAACATTTTTATAAGTGTGAAAGGTGATGTATGGTGATGCTAAGTGATAATCTCCTATCTTTGCTTTTCCTTATCCTCTCATATTTATACAATAGTTCCTATTCTAGCATGTCATATATAGTGTCGATATTGTTTTACACTCCCTTAAAGTATAAAATTATTCTTAGAGTGTGTAATCTACCCTCTAGTTCACTTATTTTGTGTTGAATCATACATATCACCTATATGTTGAAACACTCATGTTGTAATCTTTTCAAACTTGGAAGCTAGTTTGTATGTGTTATTTCATTGTGATAGAAGTATGATGGTCTTTTGGAAATCATCCTACTGTATAAAACCTTTAGAGGAATTTATTTTCATGAAAACTTCTATCTCTTTTACCATAATAAACTAGTTAAGTAGGTGATAAGCACTTTAAGTCATATTCATGGAGCTAGCGCTTAAACCTAGAGGTCTACTTAAACTATAGGTACACCCACATACCTAGAAGCATTCCCATGTTGCCCAAATATAGATGAGGATTAAACACCCTCCTCTAGGGTGAAATATTTTTTGATAATAGTTAAGAATTTATAAATGAATAAAAAGGTAATAAATAGGTCTAAAGTATGTTAATTAATTGCAAACACATAATATTCTAGATTTAAATAAAAAGATGCGCTAACAATATTAAGTACAAGAAGTAATATATATTAAAATAAATGTGAAACAAGATTAAATAACTGATTTAATGTGTGAATTTAGATATATTGTGGAGAATTTTAGAAATAAATGAGATCTAGATTATATATCTATCATAAAATTATATAAATTTGACCTCTATAGCCTTTGACACGTGTGGACCTTGGATAGTTGCATCGATACTTTTTTATAAATTTGATGTAGGTGTATAGTAATAAATAAATATTATATCTAGAGGTGACCACCTAGAATATTTTGGGTTATGTTTAACTTTTTATCTAGTGCATTAAAATCTAGATAATTAATTATCATTTTTATCAAATCATCAAAACCCTAGTTTTTCATCTTCATAGTAGCTATGCAAAAAAGTGGCTATTGAGATCATGAAGTTGAGATAACCCCAAATAATCATTTATTAGTGGGTGATACCTACATATACACTAATTTTAAGATGGAATAAGAATAATTTATTTCTCCCATACATGTAATATGTGTGCATAAGGATGCAATATGTGAAAAGTAAGTACAACAATGACCTAACTTGTAATCAAATAAATATTACTCATGGAGTGATCCTTACATATTTAAAACCTATATATGTTTTTTCCCTATGATTTATATGTAAATAAGAGAAAATAGGGAAACTTTTCTCACTTGAATTATTGAATGAATGAACTTTTAGGAATGTGCTAGGTTCAAAAGGAATGAGGATGATCATGAATTTATAACAATATTTTAGTGAAATATCTCACATAAAATCACTTAGGAATACCATATATATACATTTCATTTGAAAAATTTATGACTTTATGGCACTATAAACTTGCATTCTAATAGGACACTTATGTCAACATAGGCATTTGACTAGGATGCAAGTGCCTAGGAAGCTATAGAATAAGCATAGGTCCAAAACTTTAAAAAATAGAAGATAAGTAGGTTTAAAACACTCTAATAATGATATAAGGCCTATGTCATCAAAATAACACTAGTTAAACTAAGAGACAAATAATTTTTCATAAAGAAATAGTGTATGTGAGCCTTTTAATAGTGAGAAGGTCTATAAACTAAAAGTATAACAATTATATGTAATTTCTGAGTGTACAAGATGTAGGTTTTATGGATTTTAAATTTAGTTTCTATAAGAGGATAATAGTATTTAAAGTGAAGTTTGATTAATAGTTTATCTAATAATGTATTTAAAATATCATGTGGTTGAACATTGAAATCAATTTATAGTGGTTATGCCTTCCTTGATGTAAAAGAGTAAATATGATTAGTAGGTTTAGGGATGGATTCATTTCTCTTATGAAAAAAATTTGACTTGTTCAAAAGTGGATTATTTTTTAAGCACTAGATGATTAACATTAAAGTGTGTCTTTTTGTTAGGGGGTTCTTTAGTGTATACATTTTAGAATCATTTTTTTAATTTAATCCTTTTATTTGATTAGGATTATGTTCCTTAGCATTATTTGATTAGAATTAATTATGTTGATTTTATTTATGTGAATAAATTCCCCCTTCCATATTGTTTGATACTTTAAAAAGGTCCAATTTTTTTCTAATTTAAGTGCCTCATAAACAATATGGATAAATGATTCACTAAAATAATAAAGTAGCTTCTTTTTTAATAGATAAATTAGACCTATCGATTAAAAAAATTACTTAAAATTAGTTTTTTGGTAAATTAATTGATGCATAAAAGTATTAAATATTAGAATGTAGTCACAACTTGTTTAGATTTGACTTGATTAAAATAAGGTAATCTTTCATAAGTGACCCTAGGTCCATTACTTTTAATATATTTTATTGATAATGCTTCATCTAGTTCTAAATAAGTATTTAAGGATCCACTACAGAGAGAACAAAACCAAGAAAATTCACACCCCTATAAAATATTAGGAAATAATTTTAATAATACAAAACTACCATTGTATCCATTCATGGTTTCTCAAATATATTTAACATGTAGGTAAGGCTCCACACTTCCATCAAATGTAGAAAATTGAGGAATTTGGAAATTACGAAGTAAAGTTGTATACAAAATCTTGTGTACAATAGGGTTACCTAGAATGAATTAGAGTTAACCCAAGCATGATACATTTTACATTTTTAGGATAAATTATGTACTTGAGTTTGAAAATTACCTATAACATGCATTAAGGATATGACTTTTTAGGATGACATGTTAAGCTTTATAAGAACACCATTTAAGGATTGAATTAAATTTATAATTTTATCCATTATAACACTATTTCTAATCATATAAAGAGGAAGAAATATAGGCTCTTATTTTGGTTTAGGATATTCATTGGATGTATGAATAATTTTATTATTATTGATAGATAACAGATAAGAAGTGTCATGAGCAAGAGATGCATTGTCATCATGTGAAAAAATTTTGCTAATATTATGACATTGTGGCATATGAATATCATCATGTGGAAAATAACATGAGGTTAAAGTAGGAACAACATGACAAAATGTGTTAAAAGTAATATCATTACTTTCAATTTTAGCTTGTGATTTCTTAAGGAAATATGGAGGAAGTGTATCCTCCTAGTTTGATAAAGGGGGAGAGATATGGCATGTAGGATTAATATATATCAAATTTAGATGAGTTATGACATCATTACTAGTATTAATTGCTTACACCTCAATGGAATGTGAATTAAGAAGTGATTCATGAACTTCACCATTATTTAGGCATTTTTATGTGTATTTATTTTATAAGTACATATCTAATAATGTGAATTATCAAATTGGAAAGATAATATATGTGTGTAAGGTTAAGGTTCCTCTTGTGTGATGGTATGTGGTTGTTTAAGAGAGTAGATATTCATTTTTGGATTGATATTTTTGATTTAGAGTACTATTTAAGGAATAAGGTAAAGAAAAATACATAGTGGAATCTAAAATTATATCGATGTGGATATTGAAGGTGAATCCAAGAAGGAATTTAAATATTTATCCAAAGAATATTCTAAATATTATATTGAAGATGAATCAAAAGGTGTATTCAAAGAAGTATCTAGACCCGAATCTAGAGAGGAATTATAAGTGAATATGAAAATAGATTCAAGGAGGAATCAAGAGGAAGATGTGAATACATATCTCAATATTAATCAAGGATGAATTAAAAGATGAACCATGAGGACATATAAAGAGGATTATAGAGGTGAATCCATAAATGAAATGAGGTGTATTTTTATCCTCAATGTAAAATTGGCTAGTTGGTGTTATGTATTATCATTCCCAAGATGCATTAAAATTATATAGTTTATTTATAATTATATATAAAAATATAAATCATCAAAATTATCCATATATGATTATTCTATAATTTTTTTATTATTGTGGTTTGTCCATTCATTATTAAAAGTAAAAGGCATAGCATGCATACATAAAAAATTATTTAAAGTATGAACAATATTAGTGTATGCACATTTTTTGTTTTTGATATATAAAATGAATTTATATACATAAAATGTAACAAATAAAACACTTATTGATATTAAGTAATACTACATGTACAAATGATAAAATGACTGAGTATAATATAATATGAACAACAAATGCTAAATAATATGAACACAATAAAATAAAAAATAAATGTATTATAAGTGATCTAGGTAGGGGTTTGAGTGATTATGCAAGCTCTCAAATAAATTTTCTAGTTAATATAGTAGTGTAGACCTAATATTTCATAGCACTAACTATATACACATAATATTTTCAAATTTTGTCAATTACTAATGCTTTCTCTCTTGCAAGAGCTTATTGAGTCTCAATCTCTCCAAGTGTATGCCTTAAGTGGTGTACCAAGAAAGGAGTGGGAAAACCATTGGTTCTTCATAGGATTTTTGTCCCATACTTCCACTTGTTATCAATCCAACCATATACTAAAAATATTCTGCCAATCTTTGCCTCTCTTTGACACCATCCTCTACTCAATTTCCACCTTCATTAGCCCTTCACTAGCCTAAAATCCTTTTTGATATTTTATGATACACTATCATCCCCATCAAACATATACTCTAATTAATAAAACTAATTTAGGGTCTAGGTCAGTTTTTGGCCAACCTAGACCAAGACCTAATTTATTTTTATCAATATTGATATAGAGTTGATTAGGCTGACCATATCGGCTAAAATTTCAAAAAAGACTAAGGTTAGATTTAGATATATAAACATATACATTTTATCATTTACTAGAGACATTAAAGAGTTAATTATTCATTTATGCTATAGCACAAGTAATGGATTTTGAATATATTGCTCTCTCCATGCACTAGGTTCTTACCTATATATAAATTAAATAGGATTTTTTATGCATGTTTACCTTTTTATGTTTACTAACCCCCATTTTGTGCTAAAATCTTTGGTAATCACTAGAGTAGACTTTAATTTTATTTTTTTATTTATACATTAGTGAAGTATGAAAACATAGGACCTAGTTAGGGTTATTGCATAGTTTTGCTTAATTAGAGGCTTTGGAAGCCTCCTTAGTGATTTTATTATGGTAATAAATCCCTTGCATAGGTCTAGCAAATCCATCTTGGTCATGACCCTAAATATATAATGTATCAACAATTAGAAGTATAATTAGAATTTATCTTCTCCAAGCTAAGATTTATTTATAAATCAGTTGCATTTATCGTTGCATACATTATGGTGAACTTGGAATTAATCTAATCCTTATAAGTTTTCTTTCAATCCATGATTTTTATAATTTCATTATATTTTTTTATATTTGTATTACTGTATCAAACTAGTCGACATAGTTCTAACTTTATGTGCATAGGTTTAACACATAGTCACTTCAAAATGACTTTGTTATATCTATGCAGGTCTTCATCAACTATAGGTTACTAGATTGATTTGTTTGACATAATAGTATTCTTTAGTTATATATTAGAATAAACTATTAAATAGGTAAAATTTGTCTCTAATTTTATTCTATCAACATAGAGGTCAAAAAACATAGTCTAATAGATTGGCTCTATTAGTTATCTCTTCTTCAGCACACAAGGTTTTATAGAACTTGGTCAAACTAGGTGACCTAGTTTATAGAATTTGAAAGAAATAATTAAGCACTACATCATAAAATTTTCAACCTAAATCATCTTCAAGCACACCAAGGTTACTTTCTCATATATCTCTATCATTTTAGTTGCCTTTTTAAATTCTATTTTTCACAAGTTTGTAGTCTTCAAAACTACAAACCCGCAACTAACTAGGTCAACCTGGTTGATTTAGTTTTGTAGTATATCTTCTATTTGAGAAACATAGTCAACCTCTTCAACTCTACTCTTAAAGACATTTATTATAAATTAAAAAAATGACCCTATTGTTTCTATTCTATATTTATTACATATAGTGTCACCTAAACCAACTCTATATTATTTTTAATCAAGGAATTAACATTTACATACTAGTAATTAAATCACTTTTCCTTTTCAGTTGTTTTTATGCTTAGAGTAGATCACATAGTTTAAAAAGGTGGTTTTTGAAATTACCATTTTACTTACACTATTTTACTCTTTTTCACACACTACCACTCATTTATCATTCAAAAATCATTTAAACATTTGTCGTCCCAAGGCCTACCTACTTGGGAAGCCAACTTGGGTTTTGGACAAGTATAAATATGTCGTTAATTGTATATATTAGAAAATCATTTGACACTCTTATTGATGAAAGATTTTTAAGTGAGGGATAGGCCCAAATACCAATATAGTACCATTGCAAGTATAGATACCTTTCATCTAAATGTTATGAAACTGAATTTAGACTACTTTCTAGTACCCTATTTCAGCCAACTTTCCTATCACATTAAAATCAAAAATTTATAATGAACTAATAAAAATTAGGGTGAAAAATTAGTTAGAATTTATATTTTATTTGACTCATTAATATTTTATCATTGTGTATATTATTACAAAACTTGTATTGACCAATATTGGTGCAAGGTTTATGTTGTGTGCCCCAGTTAGATCAATCACATTGATCTAATTGTTTATGTGTTTGCTTTCATTTTTGCTTTAAAATATATAAAAAAAACATTCCCCTATTTCAAAAATAATGTTATCTTGGTCATTACAATCTCTTAGTGACTACGTATCTCACTTTCATGTCTACAGTACATAGCTAACTCAAATGACTATGTATTCCTATCTCTCTATTTTATCCCCTATCCAGCAGTATAAAGTTGACCCATGTGATTATATACCCTTATCAGTATATATTTTAATAATACTTTATTGACCTATTCAATTATGTACCTATTGGCCAACCATGCTCTTTTTTGGCTAACTTTCTTCTTTATCTAGCCAATTATGTTCTCTGTCTAGTCGACTCTATCCCTATTTCTCCTTTTTCATTCTTTAAATATATTTTGTTCATAAATCATCATGAAATACCTTATGAGAATCTTCTTGGAGAACTTGAATCCATTCATACACTATATGAGGTGCTTTTAACTTCCTATTTTCAAATTTTAGGGCATCTTGAAATGCCCACCCAAATATCACTTCAGTGTTTAGGCATCTTGCAATACCCATCCATATATCCACTTACCCATTAGGGAATCTTCCAATTCCCACTCTTATTCTACTTTGCATACTACCAAACTAATTCAACTTTAAGAAAAATTATGAGATACATAGGCTTGTCTCTCACATGTTCATCCTTGATATAGAAGTTAGTTTAGATATTCCCCTCTTATCATGATTTATATATTCTATCCTTATAAAAAAATTTATGGGATACTTACATGGGTCTCACTTTCTACATCAGTTTATCTTTCCACAAACCTTAGTTCCTTCTTTTTGGTCCTTTGGTTTTCCCTTTTCTCATGAGTTGCATTATAAAACCATGGATAGAACACAGTCTTCCTCATGATTTACTTTTGTTCTCATTATTTTCTTTACTTTCTAATGCTTTTTACACCCCATGGGTTTTTCTTTTTTGAGTTGCAGTATAAGACCATGGATAGAACCTGACCTTCCTCATAAATACCATCTTTCTCATTCATTTTCACATGCTTTGTGTACCTTCATGGGTTTATATTTTATGAGTTATAGTGTAAGACCATGGATAGTAATAATACTTCCTCATAAAATCATAATATTTAATTCAATGTTCCTTCTCTAGAATGTTTACCAATGGTTACAAGTGTTTGATTCTTTGTTCTCATCTTTAAGTTTTGCTTCTTTTATAGATAAAATTTTCACAAAAATAAATTTTTATCATGTTTTACTACACTTAACTCATTATCATGATAAGTATTCACACTCTACTATCATTGTATCCTTTTTATCCCTTTGTCACATTTTTTGTGATTTGAAATAATTCAAATTATTTCATGTTATCATTCCTCTTGATTTCCTTTCCTTTCACTCCACATTAGATAAACTAAGGTCAAATTCAAGATAACACTCTTACTTCACATGGATTAATGAGACTCTTAGATACCATAATCTCTAAGTTCTCTTTCTTAGAAACTAAGTCCAACGTATTTAAATTAAATTCATCTTTACCACCATGTTTGGTTTTCCAAATCTGTATGGAGGAGGAATAGAAAAATCCATCAACAAAGTTATATTCCAAATAATTTGAAACAAAAGGAAATGATACAAAAGGCAACATTAAAAGTTAAAAATTCAAAATCACACCAAAATATGTGATTTAAATCATATCTCCTATCTCTAATAAAATCTCAAAATCCATAATTTGCCTTATAATATAGATGAGGTCCATTAGGGTGTGGTAAGCCAATAGATTAAAATAGGAGAATTTAAAAAACTCTATGGTAATACCTAATTTCTCACACAATTAGCTAATCTTCATAATAAATATTTGAATCTGTAAGGGGTCTTGAGGAATGGGGAACACATTGTGGGAAGGTAGGTTCAATTTAATTTCCATGCATATAGCCTTAATGGGATGATCTACATACTTCATTTGTTGTTCTAATATTTTTGTGGCTAAGAGAAGTTCTTTGGAGTTCTTAATATATAAAGTCTTCTTGTTTTTACAAACCTAATTTAAGTGACTTGACTTTGATAAAGAGTTTATCTACCTTGGTTTTTCCTTCATTCTCCCCTCCACCCATTTCAATTCCCCAATTGACAAGAAAGTGTGATTTTAAATTTGTTTTCCCACTTTTATAATTCCCTATTATTCACATCTTAAAAACATGATAACACTACTTTTTTTAAGTTTTATCTATCCTTAAAACAATATAATATGATTGAGTAATTATGGATTACTTTATTTACAACATTGTTCTACATCCCAACATCACTTTGCTTTATTTTACCATTTTTTATTGTTATACTTCCTTTTTTTAGACACCTAAGTCCATTTCTACTTTTCATGTAATTTTTACATTGTTGAGTGAGGATGGCTTATTACTCCTCACTCACTATAGTTGGTTTCCCCTTTATGCAAATTTCTCCATTGATGATTGAGTAAGGATTTTTACTGCTCATTCATCAATGTTATTTTACCTTTTTATTTCCCATATTTGCTTAAGTAAGTATTTTTACTAATTTCACATTGATGTTTGAATACCATTTTTGACATGTATCCTTGGTTTGACTTGTTGAGTTTTCCTTTCTTACTTAAGGTCATTTGTTTGAGTTTTTTGTTCTTTAATAGCCTTGGATTTTTGATTACTGGATTTTCTCTAATTTTTTTTGACTTGTTCATTTGGTTTAACATAGAATTTTTCACCTTAGATTTCTAAATTTTAAATTAAATCCCATCCACATATCATCAGTTATATTAACTTCTTAGGATTTGTTTGTTTTTGATATTTAGTTTTGTATCCTTGGGTTTATCTAAATTAGTCTCTACTCCCTCCATGATCAAAATTACAATCATAGTAGACAACCATCTAATAATAAACGTAAGTCAAGGTATACATATATTACATTTAATTTTTCATTTATTTGCATTTTAGTACTTTACTTTCAATTATTTTATGCTTTAAAATATTGCAATTTTTTAGTTTTAGCATTATGTGTTATGTTCTTTTCTATAATCACCATCCTCTATTGTACCTAAGTGACACATGATGAGATTCAACTAGGGAATATGTATACACATAATATTTTCAACTTTTATCAATTAATGATGCTTTCTCTCTTGTAAGAACCTATTGATTCTCAATCTCTTTGAGTTTACATCTTAACAAATGCACTAAGAAAGGAGTGGGTATACCATTGGTGATTTATATAATTATTATCCCATATTACCACTTTCTATCAATCCAACCATCTCCTAAGAACATTTCCTTGATATTTACCTCCTCATTTGAACCCTCCTATAGTCGTTTTCCATGTTCATTAGCCCTTCCCTAGTTTAAAATCCTTTTTGGCATTTTACAATACACTGTCAGCCCCATTAACCTTGTACTCTAATTGATAAAACTCATTTAGGGTCTAGATTGGTTCCTAGCCAACCTAGACCAAGACCTAATTTCTTTTTGTCAATAATGATATAGAGTCAATTGGGTTAACCTTATCAACTAACCTTTTGAAAAGGACTAGGGTTAGATTTATCTATATATACACATCCATTTTGTCATTTATTAAAGACAACAAGAAGTTAATTATTCATTTTCAATTTTTTATAATATGTTCTTCTACCATTCTAATTATAGATTCTTATCTTAGGGTTTCTACTTGGAAAATAATCTTGTCTTGTGGAAAAGTCTTGGATTCTTTATCCTTTCCTAGTGACCCTTACAAACCATAATAGCATCTTGCAAAACACATTTTGCCAAGGGAGAGATTAAGTCTCGACAGGTTTGTCTTTAGGGTAAGTATCTATAACTTTCCTCCTCTTTAGTAGATAGAAGTAACATAAGTAATAGATTTTGAATATATTTCTCTCTCATGTGTTAGGGTCTTACTTATACATAGATTTTATAGATTTCTCTTATGCATTTTTACCTTTTTATGTTTACTAATCCCCATTTTATGCCACAGGATTTGGTGAGCACTAGATTAGACTTTACTTTGCTTTTGTCATCTATACATTAGTTAAATATGAAAACATATGACCTAGTTAGGTTTATTACATATTTTTATATAATTAGAGACTTTTTAAACCTCCCTAGTGATTTTTTTGTGGTATGAAATTATATGGCCAGGTCTAGTAGATCCATCTTGGTCATGACCCCAAATATATAATGTATCAATAATCAAAAGTGTAAGTAGGATTAATCTTCTTTGAACTAGGATTGACTTATAGATCAGTTGCATTTCCATTTTCATACACTAACTATAGATTAAAATCCATGCATGTATCCCAATTTATCATCTCTAAGGGTATGGTGGGAATAACGTCTTTAGGTGATACACTCCTCTTAGGTGCACCATAAATCAAACAACTAAAATATGCTTCATATGGTATAAATAAGGGACCCTAGTCATTTGTGATATACCATGAAGTACATGGAAACTAAAATTCATGTTTAGAGATGTGTAATGGCTATGAGTATTAGTTCATTACCCTTCACACCACAATGTTTATAAAACATATTACCATGTATCCCATAATGCCAATCATTAAGTAGTTTTACAACTATTAGAACACATTTATAAAAATATATAAGAATCAAATATAAAATAAGGTTCAATTTTTATGGTAAATAATTAAAATTTTCTATTTTTTGTGAAATTATAAATTCATCTAAAGCTGTAGACCACACAAAAATCAAGCAATCGATAAAGTAGAGTTTTAAATAAAATATGGGTTTGCCATAATGTTTAATTTATTTTGAATTCAAATGAATCAAATAAATAGATATAAACTATTGAAATTTAAATATAGTGAATATACAAATATAAATTTAAAATACAAAATTTATTTAACTAAAAGTGAGCTAAAAAAGTAAATTGACATAAGATATGCAAACGTAGCTTGGATCTAAATTATTGTTGACTATGTACATTGAATATGAATGAAAACTACCTAAAAATACTTGTTAATTATGTCACATATATAATTTAAAACTATATTGGAAAAATTCCACAATAGGATAAGGACACACTACAACCTTGTTTGTTGATTATGACCATGTCTTAGTTGACTATTTAACTGATTTTTTAATTTAGGTAAATGTACCTATATGTGTGGGTTTACAATATGATTGTGTGTGTTAATTTGATGCATAAAATATATAAACAATAAACAATATCGTTATTGAATTAAAAAAAGTGAGAATATAGTTAGGTTAATTTATTAACTACATTAAAAAATCCTACAAAATTTGAGTGTTGCCTACATAGCCCAAAAGGGCATCAGAATGATGTAGTTTTCCATTATAGAGTGAGTTTGATCTCGATATATGAATAGAACTAGAGAGATTTATTTTAATGATTGAAATTTATTACCCTTATCCTATATTAAAATATATTCATACTTGGCATATGACTATTATAGTGCTTCAAAATTGGAATTAGAAGAAATAGTGTTATTTTTCTTAATGTGCAAAAGAATTTCCAAGTGATTTGTATATATGTTTTAAGAGGCCTTGATGTGATCATATAATTTATTTTTTTAATATTACCATTAATGAACCTTTTTAAAATCATGATAGTGTTAAGATTCAATGTCTCAAATTAAAAAATTTACTATTGAAACTCAAGGGATAAGATGACACTAGTGGATAATGATATAATATAGCACTATCTGACCTAGTATAGTCTTGTCCTAGAAGGACAAAAAATTATATATTTGGTATTAAATGATATTTTAATAAAAATAGGGATGTTTTAATGATGTTCTAAGTGGTTAAAATATAGTTTTTAAAATAGATAATGTTCCTATAAATATTGAAAGTTAATGGAAAGGTGAATAGGCCAAGTGATGTAAGGATGTCAATATTAAACATTTTAATTTACATAATTATTAAATTTTAGTTTATACACTAAATATTTTTATAAATATTATGTAAATTTATGAAAAATACCTATGAAAAAAAAGATATGGGAAAAATACAGAATCTCATAGTAAATAACTAAAGGCTGATTTTTAAAAAAATTAATATAAAATGGTGAAAAAATATTCATTTGAAAATTTGTTATTTTTATAAAATAAAATATATTAATATAAAAAATTATAACTTAGAGAGAATATATATCATGGATGAAGAGGTAGATGCGTTAGCAGATGTATCATACGTGTGACTAGAGTCATACATGTATGTAATACATTAATTTCACATCTTATCATTTTGGAATAAAATGAATTATAATATTAAATATATGTGCTGAGGAAAATACATGTAACAAAATTCCTCTAAAAATCTTGGAAATGAAGGTAAAAATTGGATAAAATTTGGTAGTCATTAAAAAGTCAAAAATAGGCCAAAACATTTATAGGGTAGAGGAAGAAATCATTGTGCTTAATAAATAATGTCATATAAGTAAATGAAGTTTATATGATGGGTAAAATTTTCCAATACAATACCATAGTAATTGGTTGATGTATTATAAAATTATCCAAATTGGCCAATACTATGGAATATGGGCAATAACATTAGGAAAAAATCTAGGCTAATGTAATTTAGATGATATATTATAAAATGAGTTGAGCATGGCTAATATTATGGTTTATGGAAAATTTTAAAATATGGGTACTAATTTTGGACACACCATTTGTGTAAAATACCATATATAGTGGAAAAGAGGAAGCTACTAGCCTAGTGGACTGTTAAATCAAATAGACACAACAGGTGCCCATTTGTCATACTGCTCTTTGAGATTTACATTTTAGGTATTATGGACATGTATAAGTCCTTTATCATATTTATTTCATACTAATAATAATACATTATATATGTATAAATATCCTTTTGACTCATGGTTGTTATCTATATGTATTATGTACTTATTGATTTTATTTCTAGCATACATTATTGTTTAATATCATGGTATGGTAAAATTATATAAATTATGATGTATGATTTATTATTTTCTAGAAAATGTGAAAAAATGAATTGTAAAATAATTTAAAAAATATATGTGAAAAAAAGGATGTGAGAAATGATGAAGTAAATGATAAAAATGATCTGTAAAACAATGTAAGTAAAATATCAAATGTAAGAAAAATCAAACAAAGATATGTAAGTAAATAATGTGATCTCATGAAATATAATCATGTAAAATCAACTATGAATAAACCATATAATATTTTAAATAAAATTTAAGAAAATCATGTAAATTAAAACATAAATAACACCATGTAAGTGGGTGAAATGTCATATGTAAGATAAGTGATGTCCATAGAAATCAAAGAAGAACATGAAGGATAAATTAAAATAAAAATATTTAATGAATGGATACTAAAACTTAGTGCTTTATTTAAAATTTAATTAAATAAATCACAACCATAAAAATACATGATAAATTTGATAATGATATTGTGTGGAAAATAAAGCTGATGGGTGTTTATGAGGAAGGCATGGATAAATTCCTTGGGTATTACAATGCAACTAAGAAATTGAAAGTTGGGTGATGTAAGCAGGATAATAATGTGATATATATGTGATCAAATATTTTATGATACAAAATTGATAGACATCAAGGGGATGGTAGTATATGATGTAAATAATGAATGTGAGGCAATATACAAGTGATGTGGAAATCCTTAGTAGTAATGAGATGCTCTAGACAAGTGGACATGGCTAAGAACTATCAACATCCAAGACCTTAGACTCTCTAACTAGTGAAAAAAATATTTTAATAATAAGTTAGGTACATATATCACCCTATGAATGATATACGTATAAACTTAAAATAATCCTACCTTCTGACAACATGGCTCCCACTCCTCAAGAACCCTTACCAATCTTTCAACCTACTATGAATATTTGGTACTTGTGTGACAAGATATGTGGAACTAAATATGTAAGAATATATAATGATGTAATAATATACAACATACTACCCTAATATTCTATCTTACCATACCCCAATTGAAATTTAATATATCATGAGGATAGCTATGGAGTTTGATCTTTGATAAATATAAGAGGTGTCCAAAAAAATATCATGTATTTTTGTGTGATTTAACTTTTGTGATATAATTTTCCTTTTGATTTTATCTTTATAGTGATTCTTTTGGATTTTTTCATTCCTCCTCCATATGGATTTAGGAAACCAACAATGGATTAAATAGATAGATAACACAAGAGATCTTGAACTTGTATTATATAAGGGAGAACCTAAATACCAAGTTTCTAAATTAATCCTATACTTCCCCACTGTAATTGTGTGATCTCAAAACTAACCTACATGTGCCTCAAGTGAAATGAAAGAGGTGTAAAATGGGGATCATGTAATATATATAGATTTAATAAAAATAATACATTGGAGAATATTCTCATAGATGATAACAAGAAGGTAAAACTATGCTTCAAAATGGATGGAGCTATGTTATGATGGTCATGTCACTAGGTAAGTCATACTATACTACAAGGCATCTAGCACAAGAATTTAGTAAAATTAATAGTCATAATTAAATAATGGGAAATTAAATATTCATCCCAAAATATGGGGAAGTAAATTATTATCCCAAAATTAGTTCAAATTAAATAAGGGACAAATAATCACATTAAAAGTAAGGTTAAAATGATAAAAATGTGATAAATGTGATAGTAAGAAAACTAAAGGTGATAAATAAGATATATATTAGAAATAAAGGCCAAAAATTTAGTGATGTAACAAGAAAAAAATAATACATAACTACTAAAAATGAAGGATAAAATGATATAAGAAATATATGGAGAACAAACATCACAAATTCTAAAATCAATAAACTTGAAATATACTCATATGACAATGTGAAGACTATGATATGGACAATATATGTGCTCACAAATTTAATGAGAGATATATACATACATAATCAATAAAATTTAATAAATAGCATTATAACTAGTATCTACTTTAATAATAGTCTCTTCTACTATCTCAAAAAGTCATGATAAGACTGCCTGGTAGGTGAGCTCTATGGAGAAATTTGGTACACCAGAAGGAGGAGTGAATGTGGACTCTTTTTAATTATAATCAATGTGAATAAATTTTGTTAGGAGGTTTCAAATATCCCCTAATTTAATTTAAGGATATAGTCATGGAGAAGGCTAACCCTTTATCTAAGAATGATTGTGTGATCACTACTAAGAAAGTTGAGGCATGGGACTCAAATTATTTTAAATGATACTAGAGTGCTCTACATTTATTTGTATGACATGTAGGGAAGATATGCTAATACAATAGGATTCCCCTTTTTGGGGGTATAATCTAAAGATATCCTTGGTGGTAAAATATCCATAACACTAGAAAGTTAAGTTGCTTTAGGATGAAGAAAATTAAAGTACTATTAAAGGGCTCAAAAATAGGTCAAACAGAGTTTGTTTGTAACATGGAAGGAAAAAATGGGTATAAGATAGATGACTGAGGTGGTCAATTATTTGTGGTGTGAATTAAGCCTTGAGTATTTTATTATGCTGAAAATATCTAGTATGTTTGATGTAATAACCTAAAAGTGGTATTGGGATGGTAAGAGTGTTTCTTGCATTAGCCTATTCCTATATTAGCCCTAGACCTACACTAGAGACTTAGTCACACTTTTATATCCATTGTGTAAACCATAGGTCATTACATTCAGCCAAAATAGAATCCCAAGATATATTTCTTAGATCCTAACCTTGTTTTCCTAGTAGTTTACTAGGTGGACAAAAAGCACCACATTTGGGACACTATAACCACATGTCACTATTGTCCCCAACTAGGTTCTATTTTACTTTTCCCTAAATATTCCAAATGGATAATTTTTCAAATGTGTGCCCCTCCTAAGTCATCTAAATTACATTTTATTATCTGCACAATCTAAAAATCTCTATAAATATAAGTCTATTTGGCCTTTATTCACTATATGGAAAAGAGATGTAAAAGTTTATTCCAACAAAAGACAAGATAAAGAAAATTAAAGTATTTGTTCCCATTTTTTCCCTACTTCTACATACTACCATCTATAACATCCTTAAAACCATATTTCAAATCTCAATCACATTTAATGCATCCAAGTCCACTCGCATTATAGCATTCACTTGCACCTGCATCAAGCACTAGGTGGGAGAACTAAATCAAGCTTAATCTCTCTTCAGAGTGTTGGTTCTAGGTAAATATCTTGACAATAAGGTGTTCAGGATGTCTAGATGATCCTACTAAAAAACACACAATTATTTGTCATTCCATACTTTTACTTGGAAGATTAGGGTTTGCATGATTAAATCAAGTTTTCCAAGGACAACACAAAGTTTCAAATTTTCATGTCCACATGAAAAGGATGTAAAAATACATCCATAGGTACTCCTAAAAAATAGGAATAATCATACAAATAGGACACTAGTTCCACTTTAAGGACACTAAATCAACATGGTGAAACTTTTTAGGTGGGGTGTTATTGTCTAGTGAGAAAATAAATCATAGAATCATATTGGCGACACTCAAAATTATTCAAAAACCTAGTTTTCAAAATGTGGATTATCCATGATAGTCACTTTCTATATAAGTTTATATTTATGCATTTTTATTACTGTTGTTATAAAGTTCATATAAGGTCAAAATAATTAACAAATTAGTGTTTGATTATTTCATATTATGTAAATTATTTAGACATCTCAACCCTTTAACCAAACATAGGAATTACTTGTGTAAAAACCAAAAAGGTTATATCATTTGGTGAACATGACTTACTTTGAATATTACTTCTAACCCTAGTTTTCATTAATAAATTTTATTGTGAAATAAATTAGGGATGCATAATTCTATTTTTTTTTTTTTAATACAACCTAGATAATTAAATTAATTACATATTAGGGTTTTAATTTATTTTTCATATAATTTAAATTGTTGCAAAGAAACCCTAGATTCCAAAAAACCCTAACCCTAGACACACTTAAGGTTTGTATCCTTTTTATATTTATACTCATGTTTTATATCCATACATATTATAAATTTTATTTCATAAATTCATGATCATAATGTCATAATAAATTAATCACTTTTTATTTCAAAGTTTCATACTTTTATTTGCATGATTATTCCCTTTACTTTAGAATGAATTGAGAAAAGACTAACACATGTATAGATGATGTTTTATATCAATTAAATTATATGTCATATATCATAACATGTTATCTTTCTCCTATGTGGAACTATATTAATAAACAAACTCATACACACATAAAAGATTTAACACATAAGCTAACAACTATGTTTTAAGTTATAATGTCATATCTTATGCACATGAAATAATCTCCTTCTCCTCCTTATCTCCATGAGGGTGATATATACTTTCCATATAAATAGGTCCATGATATAATTCCTCCATAGGATGAAGCATCCTATACTAGTGTCCATAGTCCCCATACTTAGTGTATTCACACCTCTTCCCTATAGTGTGTGTACCTACATCTTCAATCAGAAACAACTAAGGTTTGCACTTGTGAGACTCATGTGATCAAATTATCAATATGAGAAAGATAATTATAGGATTGAAAAATTATAATAAAATACTACATGAAAATATTACAACATTGGAAAAATAATTTACCATACAAATGCCTCTAGGGCACAATAGTGTAAATCATGTATATGTATCTTCATCTAGTCAATTTATGGCAAACAATGTTACATATCCAAATCATAATTCACAATGAAGTACATATAAAACTAGCAAATTAAAAAATCATTCAAAGTTCAAATAAGATTTTAAGTGAGATACTAAGGGAAATTATTAAAGATAATTTGATCAACCCACCTCTTTTATAGTCAATGAGGAGATTTAGATATTTTGTGTATATCATAGAATGCATGGGCACCACACATATTCATGTTTAGAATTAAAATGGAAAATAAAAAGATAATGGATATAGATGAATCACATAGTGATACATCATCCACACATACAATGACACATATACCAATTCAAAAAGGTTCAAATTTAGAAATAAAACAAAAATGGTTACCAAATCATAACTTTGAACAAAAAAGGTTCAAAAAACACAATCAAATCAAGAAATAAGACAACAAGAATATATAAATCAATAAAATCTATGTCTCTAATATGAGGATAAATGTTCAATATGGTATAGGTTTGGTCAAAAGTATTTACAATAGTATTATTATCATGGTCAAGTTTTAGGCAAAAAGGCCCAAGGCATCACTTCTCCTATTCTAGTAGTTGACAATATTGGTCAACAATGTTTGGGATTTATTGAACATCCTAAGGCACATTAGTCATAGATATAGTTTATCAAGGCAAAACATCCAGATACATAGGAAATATTATAGAATGAGAAATATATTAAGTTGTAAATTCAAAATCATGCTTAGCCAACAAGCATTCTCAAATAAGGTTTTCTAGAAAAAGAGCCTCCACAACACTGCATGTCTACAATCAACATGGTTTCAAAGGGAAAAATCACAATCAATATGCCAAAGCAAAATTTAGAAAGGTTAAATCCATAGTATGAGGTAATTCCTTATAGATCACCAAGTTATTATCATTTTGATATGGAACAATATTATGATTCTAAAGATAAATAATACATAGATTCTTACTCCAATAACATTCAAATACATAGAAATCACACTACACAAGAGATTATCATTCCTATTTTAGACACAAGACACTGGTGATAGCGAGTCTCCCATGAGACTCATTGGTTAATATGGTTCCTAACCATGTGCACACTTCCTTCTCTCTCTCACTCCTTGTACATAGTTTATTCTTCATTTTCTTGTACATAGCTCATACTCAAAAAACACAAAAATAATATAACATGTCAAAATACAAAAACATTCAAATATTATCCAGGGAACACAAAAATTTATAGAATGTATATGCATTGTTATGTTTACATTTCTACTACTTGTCAGATATTGCATGTTGTCTAGATATCCTAGTATAGTCAATTTTATCATACAAATATGCTTCACTTGTTCTCTGTTGAGTGCTTGCATATTCTTTATAGGACTCCATGGTCCACTACACTGATCCAAACCAGTTATCATCTACCCATTGGGGGCATATACATTGATCTAGGTTTATACATTTGATACATCTACCCACTCTGGGCCATCTCATACATAGTTTCTATAACCAAAGTTCATATCTCTTACATACTATACATCCTAGTTTACTCATTAATTTATATTAATATTGATCATTTCTCCTCAGTTCTCAATTTTTTTACTGACCATCACTATTTAAACTTAGTAGATGTGCATCCTCACATTTACATAGATTTTTACTACACATTTATACATGCTTTCATTTCCAGTTCCTAGATTAGACTCAATTGTGTTTTCTATGCTTCTTCTATTTCAAGGGAATTTGAATATGACATTGTTCTTTGGCTCTATGACACTTCTCTATTTTTGTATACCTTGGACATGTGCCCATGTCCCTTGTGTGTGTTCTCCTTATTCTCTATGCTAGATAGTTGAACATGTCTTTTTTTGTGGTTCTAAGCCAGATTACTTGTTGTTTGGATATGTAGACATTTTAACATGTCTTTGTTTGTTTCCATTCTTAGATTTAGTGACATGTACCCATGTTCCTTGTATTTTGGCCCCTCAGACTACCTTGGCATTCCTCATGTGCTTGTATGTATGCTTATACACCATGACACTTGTATTTGATTGTTACACATACACAAATTTTTGATGACATGAGGGATGTAATGCATCTACCTTGCCTATTTGGGTGTCGTAATGGACATCATACCCCATACCCCTAAGTAATTACTCAAATTTATTGTTATACATTTATTACATATATCTTGACATCATTGTGCAATGATATATTATAAAATACATCTTATATTACTTACTCATACTTAGATACATTTACATTTTGATGTTATGTTTGTACATTATATTGGAATATCATGAACCTACTATAGCTAACACATTATGTAGAGATACTTGTTTAGATGGAATTTATTACATATATTTCACAACTACCCTCAAAAGAGGGGGCATTCATAGGAGCTTATCACAAAGATTAAGCTCTTACCTTGATATTCATATATACATTTCAGCACACAGGCTCAATTTCAGACATCAAACATGGGGCATACATAGAATAAAACATAGACATAGAAGTCAATTTAGATCACTCAAGAATTAGACCAAGTAGAAATTAGCACCCATATTGGGACACTAGCACCATAGGGCACTATAATCTAATAACCCTAGCTTCAAGATAGTCTAGATCATTTAGAATATTACACTAGGTACAATACAAATTTACACATATACAATCATAGGTTTGATAGTTATATTTAGGTTTAGCTTAGATACATTCATTTTAGCTTAGATTCATATAAGTTACTTAGATTTAGGGGAATCATGTAGGCATGATCACTCTTGCATTCAATTTAGATACATAGATTTAACTATTGCATACTCAGCTCAAATTTAGTATACTTAGAGATCAAATTAGGGGCATGTTCATGGCACATAGTTTCCATATACTTAGCTACACATAGGTTGATCAGAAGGATTGGCAAACTCCATGTCATTATATAAATTGTATACACTTGATATCACATTCTATGTTGTCACTAGATTCATGCCTTATTCCATCTATAGTGGTTGGAAATCTCAAGTGGCCTAAAGCTACCTAATATACCCAAGTGACTATGGATCTAATATACATAATTAGGCATACTTGGTTAGATACTTTCATCACTTTGTGTATTTCAGTTATAGATTCATCTACTTTACATGGGTGGGAAATGATGGATACATGGCCTAATTGAGTTCTTTATCCACCCACATGAGAGGATTAGACACATTTATAATCTTATCCAATCTATTCATGGATAATTATCCCATAGGAAGGTGTGGGAAATGATAGAATCAAAATTGTATTGAGTTATTGAGCCACCCATATGAGGATTGAGCAAGCCATCATCTCAGTCCAAGTTATTCAATAATATGATCATTATGTATAATCATACACACATGTTTTATTTAGCTTTAGACATTGGTTCATGTACCTAATGAGGTCATTGCTTTATTTCTTTTTTCACATATGTAGAACTAGATTCATATACTCAAACTCAGCTACACAGGCTTCACTTCTATGGTAAGTCTAGGCACATTTATTTTCCTTTATACTAGTTATTTTTCTTTACTACATTTCTATAATAAATGGGGAACAAATATAATCACTTAAAATTGGTATTTGGGTGCTAAGAGTGTTTCTTGATTTATCCTATTCCTAGATTAGCCCTAGATCTACCCTAGATCATCAGACAAAATTTTATACCCATTGTGTAGACCATGGATAGTTACAATTAACTAAACCATAGTCCCAAGATAGCTTTCTTAGATCCCAACCTAGTTTTCCTATTAGTATTCCAATTGAACATTATAACCACATTTGGGACACTACATCCATATGGCACTTGTGTCCCCAACTAAGAATCATTGTCCCTTTCCCTAAGTCTTCCAAATGGATACTTTTTCAAATGTGTTCCCCTCCTAAGGTCATCCTAAGTAAATTTTATTATCTTCACAATATATATATATATATATATATATATATATATATATATATATATATATATATATATATATATATATATATCTATAAATACAAGTCTATTTGTCCTTTATTTACTAGATGGAAAAGAGATGCAAAAGCCTATTCCAACAAAACACAAGTTGAGAAAAATTAAGATATGTGATCCCTATTCTACCCTAATTATACATACTATCATCTAAAACACACCTAAACCTATATTTCAAAAATTAAGCACATTTAATACATCCAAGTCGACTCTCATTCTAGCATTCACTTGTACTTGCATCAAACACTAGGTAGGAGAGCTGCATTGAGCTTGATCCATCTTTAGAGTATTGGTATGTAGGAAACTCTCTTCACAATGGGGTGTTGAAGATGTCCATCTTATCCTACTAGTGAAATAACAATTATTTATCATTCAATAATTTAAAATAGGATTAGGGTTTGCACACTAAATAAATTTTTTTAGGCATAACATAGAGTTCTATATTTCATGCATGCAGGAACAAGACCTAAAACCATAGGTTCAAGTACTCATAGAAAACAAGAATATCCATACAAAGAGGATAATAATTCCACTTTGAATACACTAAAACAACATGTCATAACTATATAGGTGGGGTGCTATTGTTTAGTGAGTAAACATATCCCAAAATCCTATGATGACATTCAGAACTGTCTAGAACCTAGTTTTAAAAACCCAGATCCTTTGTGGTAATCACTTTCTAGATAAGTCTATAGTTATTCATATTTATTAATATATTTAGAAATTAAAATAATTTAAAAACAATTAAAAAATTATTTCTTAATTATTACATATTATTTAACTAATTAAACATCTTATCCTTTTAACCAAACATAGGAATTACTTGTATAAAACCCAAAAAGGTTAAATCATTTGACAATGTTTTGACCAATGATTGAAAATAATGTAAACTCGTAGTATGGGTGGGTGGGTGTGGAACCAAATTAGACATAGGTGGAGATTCATACCATGGTATGTCTATAGCCTTTTTAAATAATTCATTATTATTAAAGTGTCTAAGGGTAGGTTTAGGAACTAGTGTTTTATATTCCTATTTAGGAGTCTACCTTGGTGCATGTTATATTAGGGTAGCCAATAGGTCAATCTAAAACATGCTCAAAGGATATAGAATATTTTAAAAATGGTAGAATATAGTAATGGAATGATTAAGAATCATGATTTAAAGAGGCTCATAAGTAAATAAGGTAGTATATGATGTAAAAGTTAAAATAAGCTCCATATTTTACCTATGAACATCAATTGATAGAGGAATAACATCATATAATGTATAAAGAGAGTAAATGATATAAACTAATTTAATTTAATAATAATATGAAAATGGATCATAGGAGTGTTAAATATAAGATCTATAATAAAGTATTTTTCATCTTTAGTTTGAGCATATCCAACTATGTATGGGTCATTAACAACATAACCATCAATGTAATTAGGTGTATGAAGATAAACATGAAGGGTGTTAACCACTATGTCATTAGAGGAAGAGTATGAATTAGGATTCTTAGGAATAACCATACAAGTGGGAAACTTTTGAGTCAACTTATTGTGAGAATGAGGTCATAAAGAAGGAAAAAACTAAGATATGATTCTAGAAGGGAGATCTAATTTTGTTAGGATTACCCTTTATCTACGATAATTTATTTTATCCCAAGTTCCCTTTTTGTATATGTGGAATTTTTATTTATGTGAATTATAAATTCACATAAATATAGATTCCATGAGGTGTCACTCACCTATTTTTTCTCCTTTAGGATTTGGGAGTTACTTTTATAAGTAATCCCTTTGCTCACTTGGCACACACCTACCTTTACTTTATAAAGGACTAGGACATAAGTAACACACACAAAAGATGCTTGTAAGGTAATCTGGGATTCCTTTTAAATCCCATTTTTTTCTCTATCTCTATAAAAGAGACTTTATCTCCTCATTTCCTCACTATAAACTCATAGCTCCCTCTCTTCTTCTCAAATTGATCTTGTTACTAAATTATACTTGTGTAAATTTTGGTGAAAAGCCTTCTTATAATATCACACTAATTTTTATCTAATACATTTAGTTTCCCACATTAAAATTATTATCTCATTTGTGGTTTTCACCTTGATAGGTAACATTGATTTGTGATTTGTTTATTTTATGCACTTTCATTTGTCATTGATGAATGTTCTGAGGATAATCCTTTCATGGTATTAGAGATAGTTCATCTTATTGATATATTTTTAGGAGTGTGCATTCTTTTTTGGGAAATATTTAATATTTTTTTTCAAGGGCTCCAGCCTTTCTCTCCATTCAAATATCTTTCCGTCTAATTTTCTTATTGATTTTTTTTCTCTCTAACTAGTTGTTTCAAGTTTTTCCCAAGGAACATTTCTCAGCTTTTCTCCTAGTTGTGAGAGGCCCTCCAAGTAGGTTTATTTATTTATTTTTTTAAAAATCATAAAAGCAAGTAAAAAAAGAATTCAAGCTTAATATTTATAATGGTTTTATTTTTTTTAATCTATTTATATTAGATTACATTATGTGTATTTATTATGTTAAGGCAAAGAAAAATAAATATATATTTCATTTTTTTTCCCAAGCAATTTATTTCTTTTAAGATATATATATATATATATATATATATATATATATATATATATATATATATATACACACACACACACACACATATACATACACTCATTTTTAATTCTAGATATCTCATATATTTTTGTGAGTAGCTTTTTCTCTTTAAAGGCAAATATATATTTCTTCTTGATCTCTTTTTTTGAGTTTTTTAGAAAATACAAATTTTTTATTCTTCATTTTTCTAATTTTTTGAGTATATTCTTCTCTCTCTCTTTTTCCCAAGTTTTTTTCTAAGCATTATTCTCCTATTTTATTCAATAATTACTTCTCTATAAAATTTGTATAGCCGGACCATTTTTTTGGCTTATCTCTTACATGGTACAGTGCCTTTGCAAGTATCTTCAACTAGTACCACATTTTACTATAGTTATATGTCTTGCATTAAGTTTTATTATCCCCCAAGCTATGTCACCCTATTGGCTATATGTTTTATATTTAATATACATTTCAAAATCTTTTCAAGTTGCTTTATATGTTTTATATTTACTAGATATTTAAATAAAAAAAACTTTTTCTCTTAAGTTTAATCATAATAAATGTTTCTAAAATTGTTGTTGTTATCTCTTCCAGTTCAACTAGAAATTTTTTTTAGCCATCTTATTTTTGATAAAATTTTTATGTAATTCTTAAACTTACATCTCCCATTTATTCCTTGATATTTCTTTTACACTTCAACTAAGTCTCATTTGTTTCTTGTCCCTACTTTGTGCCTCCATTTTAAGTGATTTTTTAATGCATATTCTCTTTCTACGTATTGGATGAGCTTTCATGGTATAATGAATCAATTGTTACCTAAATTTAAACTCATTTACATAGATTACTATTTATGGAAATCACATACGCAATACATATTCACTTTTAAACACTTAGTGAGTGTAGTATATGGCACAAAACCCAAACCTGATACAAAGAATACAACCACTAAAGTTCAAAAATGACAATAAAAAAATGATGAGGCCTTAGGAATGATTGGCATGGCCATGATCCCTAAATTTCATATGCATATTCATGGTTGTCTTTATGTAATAAACACCATCAATTAGATTTATTTTATTGCTTTAATATTTAAGACAATCATGATCCTTCATGAACCATTAAATAAAAGTTTTCGGCAATGTAAACTCATTCTCGAGCTAGTCCAATTTGTTCTAATTTTTTATATGACCCACTAAAGTGTATTGATACAACTAGGGATAGTTATTGGGGGAGGAGGTTTCCATAGTATTTATATCATAGACATTGATCTTATTCGCACCTCTAAAAGGTTTATGCAAAGTGTCCTTCATTTGGTGAGAATGATCTTCATTGAATTGAACCTCATTGACCTCTTGTGATTCACTATTGATTTATTGAAAACAAGGTTCATCTAAGGAAACAACATAGTTCTTATCCTTCAGAAATGGTTTATTGATTTGAAGATCAAAACTATTTCTATCTAGGCTACTAAAAAAGAGGGGGATATAAAGCATCTAACTCCTTTCTAGGCTTAGGCTTGGATATGATTCTAAGAACCAAATTGGAATTCAGATTAGGAATAGGATTCTTTGAATTATTCTTACCAATCAAATGACAAAGAATTAGATTCATGACTTCTAAGAACTTGTAAATGAGGAAAATCATAGCTTGGTGAAATGACACCTTTATCTTTCCCATTTTAACCTCCATTATAGAATTTTATAGTGAATGGAGGATATAAAATTGAATACTAATGAGAATATTATAATGAAGATAGATCAACAATAGAAGATTATAGAAATGAAAAACCATGTAAAGGCCATTAAAGATGATTTATGTCATTACTTACTTAGCTACATCATTTTATAAAACATGAAAGTCCTATCTTTTGAATCTCCCTTGTAAATAAATGAGGTTATCATCCCCAATAATTAATTTATCCTTCTCTTCCTCAAAGTTCTTGGTAAGTCTGATGTATCTAGTATCTTTAATTTTAAGACTAGTCACCTTAGAAATTATCCCCTCGATAATTTCAACCAATAAATTTTTTATGTTCACCACTCTGGTGACCCAATTCATAGAAAGTTATATGGAGATATGCTTGTCATACCCACTTATGTGGTCAATGAAGTTAGTAATGCCTCTAGTGTGGAGGATATTATAGAACTTGGCATATTTTTTATCTTATTTAAGGACATAAGCTTAACCTTATTACACCATCCTCCCATTTTGGACTAGATACAAGGATGCATCTCAAACTTGTGAATGTAATAATGAGGCTCAATAATTCTCCTTATATGGATATTAATGATGTAGTTAGTAGTTTTATAATGCTTCCTAATAAATAAGACAAAGTAATGATTTTTTCCCTATGCAACCTCTCAATCCCATTAATATTACCATCATTACTAAAATTATGGTGCTCAAGCAATCCAATGAACACATCTATCCAGATTTGTAAAATTATAAATAGGTTTATATTTTTTAATGATAGAATTGATATGGTCTTGTAATCACTTCATTCTATTCCAAATTTTGAATTGGATCACCATAACTCCTCTATTATTAAAGGATTCTATGATCATGTTCCCCTCTTGATAAGTGTGATAATATTTTATAGTTTACAAGATACTACTAAAGTGAGAGATTTCATCAATTATATGTGAGATGGACTAGATCATAAAATTCTTCTTGTTGATACAATTTATAATATTGAGAGAATTTATAAGATGATAACAATGTTGTTAATTAAAAAGATAATTAATAAAAAATTACACACTTACTTCCAATAATAAATATATCTTATCATTTGATCAAACATTTTCACCAAATAGTATCTTTTGATGTTCTTTATCCTTATTTATTTCATTCTTCTTTCCAAAATGGTGTGATTTAAGATGGACCTCTTCACCAATTTTTATTGTGAGCATTATTATTCAAAGATATTGATTTTATTATTTTTGAGAAATCAATGATTTCTTATCCTATTTTTCCCATTAGTTAAAACCTTGTTTCATTACATTAGTTAAACATCATTATGTCAACTCCATGGCCCTATTAATCCCAAGTTTCATTTTAATGTTTTAAGTTAATAATTTTATTTTCACCATAATTTGAAATTATCCTTTGATCTAATGACAAGCTTGAATAATTTTTATCACATATCATTAACTAAAAAATTTATTATGATTGAATGGTTTTTATACTCCATAGAAGTGCCTCTTCATCCACCAAATATAGTAAAAAAATTCAATTATTATCTCCATTTTTTTATGCTCCATAAATTTTTTTTATTAACTAACCCATTGTAAAAGGATGAACTAAATTAGTTATATTTTTGGCATGTACTCCTTAAACATGCATATAAGGAACCATATCCACTCCTCACAACTACATGTTGTGAAATTAACACCATTAATTGGGTCATTTTTGCTTAATTTTTTATTTTAGTTTTTCTTGAGTGATACTCACATGGTGAAAAACACATTCTAATTTGTGATTATTTAAGTTATAATTTTTCACCATAAGATAAAATATAATTAAAGCTAACATGATTTCCATATTTTCATAATATAAAATTATGGTATGTTGTGAATTCACTTTATCATTTACACACAAGATAGTTTTTAGATAAGTTGTGGAAGCAATTTGGGTGGAAAATAAGATTTTTGAAATTAAATTTAAAAGAATAAATTTGATTTTAAGACAATAACATGAGGAATTATTATTTTACGTGATTCTTGTAAGAACTTTTTTTTTCAAAATTACAAGTTTGAATAGCTAAATAGAGATATATTTTGTGTAAACTAGAAATTATTTAAATAATTTATATTATGTCTTATAGATAATATTCCATAATAAAGTAGTTATATATAATCCCCTATACATATTTTTTATTTTTTATTGATGTTTACTTCATAATAACAAAGATCTTCATTAGTGAGTATACTTGTAGCATATGGGTTTATATGTAATCCTAATTCTTGGTGGTATGTTTGAAAAAATTTACCAACTCTAAGAGGAAAAGAGGAGAGGAAAGGCTAACTTGGTGATGATTACCCATCCTCATTTATCCCTATCCTACAATTAAGTTAGCTTAGTATAAATTTTACCTAAGGTCTTTGTCTATAAGTTCATGGTGAACTAGATACATGAGTTGGCTAATGTAAGTTGTTACATAAAAGGGGCCCATTTGGAGTACACTATAGTACTTATGAATGAAAATTTCATCTCTCTTGCATCCAAAATAACCATATAATTCATGATTACCAATTTAATCATTGTTTATGGGCACCTGTCTTTAGTCTACTAGTTTCAACAATGCATAAAATAAGAAAAGTGAAAGGATAAACATGTAGTCCAGATAAATATTGAATAACTAATTATAATTTAGACTATTCTAAAGCTAATATAATGGATATATAAAAAATATAAAATGATAAAGGGTAGGGAGAAAATAAAAATGGGATCACTTTATAATTAGGATAGTTTTAGATCTGTTAAATAGATAAATCTATTGAGAAACCATTATTTGTTTGGCCAACATAGGACAACCAAAAAATAGAGATGGTGTAGGAGTCTAATGACCAAGTAGATATGTATAAGAGGGGAAAAAAGTCACCATAGACATGTGTTAAAAATGAATATCATTCACAAGGATTTTAGATAAAATATAATTCATGAATAAAATATATAAGATTCATCAATACTTAGATGAGTTATAGAAAGATCTTAAAAAAACATCATCTCATGAAAAAAGAAAAGATAAACTAAGAAAGTGAGAACTATAATAAAAATGAAAATGGCATAACCCCTTTACTCCATTTTTAATTATAAATGGACTAGCCCTCTTTTTATCATTTGACTAACCTTATATAGATATTTCAATCTATTGAATCATGAAACCATACCCTGACTAGTGGTTATAAACACTTAATGATACAGACCTACTTTTTTTCAAATATGAATTGGGCCATGTACAATCCTAATGATATTAGGATCAAGGTCATTCTAACTGATCATTGAATTGAATTTTTGGTGGCTAAAGTCACTGAAGATCCCCTTGAGATAGCCAATTGTCTATAATCTATTGTGTGATGACCTTACCTAATTAAGACAAAAAAAAATCATTTATGTTCTCTCTTAATCCAATGCATATTCTAAGTACATTAGTTAACACCACTATCTGACTTGCTAAGAATCTATATTACATATTCCTTTTTTCCATTAAAAGATAATATAATTCATGATGCATATATCTAATTGGACTCATAGTGTAATTTATAGATCTTGATGGCCTTGAAATGAAAAAAGGTGTCAATTTTAGGAATTTGTCATATTCATGGACTACTCAATAAATCTAGAATGTCCATAACATATCAAGATCTTACTATGTGTTAATTTTATATTGACTCACTTCGTGGTTGAGTGTCCTCTGGCCTTGACTATTATTATACTATGATGCAATAGGATCTTGATAAGTTATAACATCTCACTCACTTAGATATCTATAGGTCCTCACTCATTATTCAAAATCTTTACTACCTTAGAGATAAAAAATTATTCCATGTGGTATCCTCTTTGGGACTTTCTTGATCTTTGTTTCATCATACTTCTCATGCTTGAACCATGGGTGTAATGAAGTGGGATGATGCCATATGGAATCAACCCATTCACATATAAGGTATACCACATATTAATTATGCCTTGATCATCTTAAGGGCCCAAGAAACTAGGATTATTCCATTTGGTATGATCCTAGACACCTAAAAGGTTTAAGGGTGAGCTCTTTGTTCTAAGTGATTTGGATCAGTGGAACTTTGATATTTTGATAGGTGGAATCTCCTCAAATAACCTAGAGCTACAAATAAAATAAATAGTTGTTAGGATTTAAATAAAGTATTCATTAGACTTTAAATTCCTCAATTTTAATTAAAAAAGGTTAAGTCTAGGAGTTTAAAAAGAAAGATAAAAAATATTATAAAATTAGCAATTGAGAAGGGGATTTTTATCAAAAACACAATTAATCCATTTAATCAGATGAAAGGTTAATAATTTAGATAAAACAAAAGATAAAAATAGTAAATTTAGTCCATTTAAGGGATGAATTGGACCCACAATCAAAAGACTTAATAAAATTAAAATATTTCGATCCAAAAGGAAAGAATCCTAGTTTTATGATGATCCTGATGGGCTAGATGACCATCAAATTTAAGATCATGCAACATTGATGTGGATGACATTATGTCATATAGTTGGTAGTTCATGCCACATGACATTTATTCACTCATCTAGGACCTAATTTTTTTTGCACATGGGTTTATTATCTCTATAATCTTGGTGAAATTAGATATTGACACTTGTCTAGATATCATTAATTCAGGGCCTAACTATAAATTTGTAAACATATGGACCATCTTGGGGGCCTAGAGAAATGGGGATCATACCACATGGTATGATATAAAACATCTAAGATCTTGAATATAAAATAGAAGTATAAAGACTATATTGGGGAACTAGAGAGTTAAGATCACACCACATGGCATGATCTCATGCATTTAAGAGGTCTCTGACATATTAAATAAATTGACAAGGCCCATAGAAATGGGGAAATAGTATTACACCATGTGTCCTCATCTTAGGTACCCAGAAGGATTAGTAAGAAGTATAAGCCTCAAATAGGCTTGGGGAAGTGATTGAATGACAAGTTTAATCCCTTCACTTACCCAAGGACTCATAAGGAGGAAAATGACCATTGGCTAAAAAGAGATAGAAGTTTTTAAACTTTAAATCCAAACCTTGAGTAAAATGTCTGGCAAAAGCAAAGGAAAATAAGTCCATAAAGAAAACATAGTCCTTCATATTTTTTTAATAGGATTAGGTGCTTGTGTATTCATTTTATTCATAAATTTTACAAGGACTAGGTGCTATAGTTAAGATCATCTAGTTAGTGAATTCTACCTTGAAATGAATACCTATAAATTGATTTGTTGTTGGTCAAATGTCTATAGCCCTGATGGAATTATCTTTAGTCCCACATAAATATTTTCTCTATTGTTAGCCAAACATACATAGCCATAATACAGGTTTCTTTAATCAACCAAACATTGAGGTTTTTGAATAATATATTTTTCTTTACTTTGTTTAACTCTTTCCTTTTCTTAAGCATATTAATCCTGGGTTAGGGGCCACCGTGGTAAATGAAAAGTAGAATTATATATTTTTCACACTCAGACCTTGATTTCAATATTTTCATCCAAGTAAATTTATATATCATTAAGTGAATTTTTATGAAAGGTTTTGAGAGAATATCTTCAAGAGTTATACATCCCATCCCCAACTTACCAAACATAAACTCATTCAAAACATAGGCAAATAACTAAATCATTGGAAGTGAGTTGGAGACTAAATATAATGTGTAAAAACTCTGAGTGCCTATATACTATAATGTCATTTGTTCTACCTAATTTGAATTATGTCATTTTTAATCATGTCATTTATTAATTTGGAAGCATAGTATAAAATAGTTGGGAATGAATCCAACAAGGAAAATAGAAAAACCAACAAGAAAATAAACCCAAACTAAACAACAAAAATAGAAAATCAAAACCAACAAGGAAGGGAAATCAAGGAAGAAAAAGGTAAATTATTTATAGGACCACTTTTATCCAATTCAAGCTTATAATTAGTGCTTGAGTAATTTTCCATTGGTAGGAAAGGGAACATCTTTATTTGTTAGACACCTTAGGTAGAAAGCATTTTCACCCAAGATTTTAGAGATTTGAAAGGGTCCTAATGAAAGGGTATTGAATTATTTTATTGACACTTATTTTCATGATCCTTATCCCAAGAAAGGACTAAATCACACACACACACACACACACACACACACACACACACACACACACACACACACACACACACACACACACACACACACACACACACACACACACACACACACACACACACACACATATATATATATATATATATATATATATAATTTTAGACCACTTGTTAAACTAGAGCTTGAAAAATCCTTGATATCTATTAAAGTGCAACATGTTTGCATCATGTTCTTCTTGTAGCTATATTAGGTTCAAGAGGTGAGCCTCTATATTTTTATCAAACTTAAGGAAATATTTAATGAATAAAAGGGTTTAGATTTTGAGGTTTATAGAGAAGAAAAAGTCGTAGACATATACCAAATGGTATGGGTAAGTACCTAGAGAAGGCTTGATCATAGTCCTATAAAGCCATAATGTAAACTTTAGAATAGTATGTTGGTCTCTAGGATTCTTCTCCAAGACTTTATTCATAATGTCCAACAAGTTCTTATTTATTGATTCAACTAAACAATTACCTTTTGGATAGTAATTGGATAATAATTTATTGATTACATATTTATCATAAGTCCACTCAGTAAATTTTAATGAAGATAATGTAGGGTTATTATCACGTACCAAAATAAATGACATACCAAACCTGGTGATAATGTGGTATTCAAGGAAGTTGATCACCACTTAATTTGTAAAATTATTGAATGCTTTGTATTAAGTGTAACACATGCAATAATTATTTGTAGTGAGGATAAACTTATGCCCAATGGAGGAATTGGCATTGATGGCCCACACAAAGTCAAGTCCCCACTTTGCAAATGGGCAAGACTCAATAAATAGCTTTAGTGGTATGGCTAGAGTGTGTTCTCTATGTGAAACTAATTGAAAAATGTGATATATTCTCACATTGACACATGAATCCTTGATAATATGAGGCTAGTAATAACCTAATCTAAGTATATTTTGGGTTGTGGCACTCCATGAACTATGGCCAATCCCATATTTCCCATACAAATAACTAACTATTCTAGTCACTTCTTCCCTATTTAGGAATTTCAAAAATATTCTTTCGTGGTTCCTTATATATAACATCCCTAAATTGATCATGAATATATTAATTTTTAGCCATAGTTATCTCCTTTGGGTGGAGTTCAGGTGCCTTGGTCATTCATTATTGAGTAAATAATAGACTACATCTTGGTACCAGTCATTATTTGTAATGTTTTGCTTTATATACTATTGGAAATTAATTTTTGGATACACCTCAACCATGACCTTGTTGAGCTCTAACTTATGAAAAAATTCATCAACTCTAGCTTCAAATAAAATTATTGTAGTATGGTCATCCACTTCCAACATCACTCCCCTAACTCATTCTGCATCAAAATTTCCTTAACAATTGGATCATGTACAATGGCAAATAATTTTTTTATGTAGTATGTAATGCCTAAGTTTTTTGACTACTTTAATCAATGTAAAATCCTAATTTTTAGTGATTGAGTACATGAACTTAACATTTTTGAGTGGGATACTCATAAAGGAGATAGGTTTATCATCCCTAGCTTCTTTTCTCTACATTAGAACAATAACACTTGAGTGTTCTAAAGTGAATGAATAAATGTAAAAGGGTTTCATGTAGTTAGGACTAATAAGCACCAATATGTTTAAAATTGACATATTGATTTAAGAAAAAATCACTTATGCTTTATTCATCCATTAAATATTAACATCCTTATTTAGTATGTTTTTAATGGTTGAACTATCTCTAAAAATCTTGAGATGAACTTCATTATGAAATTGATTTGTGAAAGGATGAATTCAACTCTTTTCTTCTACTAGGTAACAATATTATTAGAATGGCCTCTATTATTTATAGTTCTATTGAAATACCTCATTTTGAGATGATGTAACCCATAGATTTACCATTTATGACACTAAATATACATTTATTTGGGTTTAGGGAGATTCTATGGTCTCTACACCCCTACAAGAATTATCTAAAGTCTTTCATGGGCTCTTATCTAATCTTATAAAGGATAGTTAGGTTGTCCATGTATATGACTATGCATCTACCAATGAGGTCCTTGAATGAAATATCCATGGACTACTATAAGATGACACCCATATTTATTAGGCTAAAAAACATTCTTTTATATGCGAATGTATCCCACTTAGTTTTAAATTCTATATTTATCTTATCTTCATAGTTGACCATTACTTGATTATAATGTAAATGTATACCAATAAATGACACCATTTTAAATCCATTCACTATATGTAATACTTCATACATTAAAGGCAATAAGTAATTATCCTTTTTATGGGCCTTGTCCATATTTTTTAACTCCATGTAGAGATTGATTTCCCCATTCTTATTTTGAATGGGTACTATGATGGCCACCAAAGTGGAGTTCCTAACATGATATATTATCCTGTTAGGACTTGTTCCAAAGTCTTAATGTTAGATTAGATTTTTGGTAGGAAATACATATTGTAAAAGGGGCATGCATCTTCTAGTAAAGACACCCCCATAAAATAAAGTTACTTAGTTTAATTATTAGGTAATTTTAATGTTTTATGTTTATTAATTAGAATTACTTTACGGGTTTTTTTCTCGTATTTAGTTGGTTATAGGATTAGTTGTTTTTATCGGTCATTGGTAAAAACTATATAAATCCATGTTTGCATTGTAAAAGGGTTAACAGAGTAAAGGCACCCTTATGTACTTGATTTTTTGAATTATTAATAAAATACTTGTGCACTCGCACTAAGCGGGAACAAGGTTCAACCTATTTTGATTCTAGAGTTATCAGTGGTATCAGAGCATGGTTATTTTGGGAGCACGGTGAGTTCAAAGGAGGAAGGTGACAAATCATTTCACGTGATATCATTTGGCATGAAATAAGGTATGCCATATAGTCTTGGTTTAAATATTTTGAAAAATTATTAAATTATTTTAATTTTTCAAATATTATTTATATTTAAACCTGTATATTTCCATATACCACAGTCTGATCTTTTTTGATCATTCTACTCCATTTTCCTCTATTAAAACTCATCATTTGGCATAAAAAATGAATTTTTAGCATTTAATGTTATCAAATTCATTATTTTTTGACCAAAATTAAATTTGTACGGCCTATTTTCTTTGGAAAACCTCTAAAAATCTCCATTCATGGCTGCCTTCGTTATTTCTATTCATTCTCAGGCTTCTTAATGTCTAAAACATCTACAAGTGGCATTAAAACCCCTATGTTTGCATTCATATTGAAAATATGGAAAAAAATTTCACTTGTACGGCCTATTGTATGGCCTTTTAATGTCCTGGTTCATTTAGAATCCATTCCCTACAAAAAAATACTTTAAAAATCTGCCAAAACTCAGTCAAAATATGTTTTAACATGCCTATACAAATTTGTATGGCCTGTAGGTGAGAGAAAATAGGTGAAAATAATTCTCAAAGCTGCCATGGCATCCCAGGGAAGAATGGCACTGGAATAAATTTTAGAAATTATTTTTTTGATGTTTCTATAGTTTTGTTTCAAATATTTGTTGTGCAGGGCCCACCTGAGAGAAGCTTGAAAGAGAGGCTATAAAAAAAAAAAAAAGGGAAAGATTTAAATACATTTACTCGTGTAATTTTTTTTTTAATTTTCCCTCATACACTAAATCTGGTACAAATAGAAATTTCTAAGTATAATGTTCTGCAAATGCTCTTAGAGCAATTGGTTAAGCTTATTTTGTTAGAAGCTTGTAAAGGAGGAGGTCAAGGGTTCAAATCCATTCTTTTTGGAGAAAGTTGTTTTTTCTTTGGAATATGATTTTTTTGAAAAAAGAATATTCTCTTTTTTAAATTCAGAATATTGTAAAACACATACTTATTGTATTGTGTTATTTAATTTTTTGAAAAAGGGGCAGAATTCAATCATATTTCTTTTGCATTGTTGTGATGAGATAAGGGTGTAATTGGTGGAATAAGGTTGTAATTTGGTGAAATAAGGGTGTAATCATTGATTTTTGGTGTGGTTAAGTGCAAAACCCATCAAAAATACTTTTTTTTTAATTTTATGTTCTATGCGGAGGTTAAGTACAAAACCTTGTAGAAGTAGTGTCTTGTGCAGTGAGTGTGATATTTGTTTCATTTCTTTTGAAATTTTTCACACGTTTCTCTATTGCACTTGCTTTCATTTCAAAATGCTAAAAAGTCAATATTTGCTTTTAGATGGTGATAGATTAACAATTTCCAATTATTCAGATTGGAAACGATTGATGGAGGCTTCACTAGTGTTTAATGAGTTATGGGATATTGTTAAGAATGAAAATCCCACATTGCCAATGGAGCAGGCTAAATTAGATATTTTTAATTTTCATGATTCTAAGGCCTTATCTCTCATTAAATGTTGTTGTACTCATGATACGTATGTTCATATTGAAAATTCTCCTAGTTATACTGCATGTAAAACATTATCAGATTTGTATGATAAGAAACCTAAGCATAAGAAGATAGATATTCATATGTAGTTGTTTACTTTGTCATTAGATGAGGATGGGGATATGGGAGAATATATGTCTAAGTTGAAATATATCACTACTGAGTACACTAAGGCTAGTTTTGGAAAACTAGATGATGACCTCATAGTTACTTCTACTTTGAAAGGACTACCAGGGTCCTATAAGAATTTTGTTGAAATGTTGCATGTCTCTGACAAGATCACAGGAATCACCTTTGATAAGTTGGCTGAGTTGCTCATCCAAAATGACCTCTCTCTACCTAATAAATCCAAGAAAACTGAAGAAGCCCATGTTTTAGAGTTAAAGCCTAGTTCATCTTCATCTGGGAATCAAAACAATAGAGGAAACAATTATACAGGGTGTCGAGTTTACAGAGGAGGTAGATATCAAAATAGAGGTAGGGGTCATTCAAATAATCAACAATATAATCAATCCCATTCACATGAAACAAGTGATCGAGGACATGGTCACAATTCATATAGGGGCATAGGTTGAGGTAGATCAGACATTCAGTGTCATAGATGTGGAAAATTTGGTCACATTGTCTCACAATGTAGGATTCCTTTTGATAAAATTCAGAGGCCACAAAAGGCAACTAAGACTAACTCTGCTTAGTATGCTGATCATGACTATGATGAATCTAGTAATGTTGCCCATGAATTTGCATTCACTACTTTGGGGCACATTGATTATATTTAATATGAGGCTAGAGATGAGCTCACAGATGTATGGGTTTTAGACACAGAAGCAACCAAACACATGAAATTTAGGAGAGATTTATTTTGGTCTTATAAGGAAGCTTCTCTCTCTCCAGTTGCCTTAGTAGATAAGTCTATGCATACACCACTAGGACTTAATTCTATTTCAATTCTTCTTCCTAATGGGTCTATAAAATACTTGGAGGATGTTTGGTATGTTCCCACATTGAAGAAACACTTACTTTCTTTGGTAACTATTTGAAAGAAAGGTTATCAAATTGTGTTTGAAAATGAGCTCATTTACATCAATTCAGTGAAGGATAATTATAAAACAATGTATACAAGATATGAAGATGGAAACTTGGTTAGATTGCATTGTAAGGTGCTTCCTCCCAATATAGAACTTGCAGCATTTGTTGACACAGGTATAGGCACCATTGTTTTCACAATGGTTATGGCATCTCCGCTATGGAAATTTGAATATCCACTCTTTAGTGGATTTGCAGAGATATGGTATGGTGAATGGGTTGTCCACTTTTCACAAAGATAGTATTCTTTGTGAGTCATGTGTTTTGGGTAAACAAAATCGAGAAAAATTTCCTAAACAGTCGTCTTAGAGAGCTAACAGATGTTTATAATTAGCTCATAGTGATGTATGTGACATGAAAAAGTCATCCATTGATGGGTGTAGATACTTTGTCTTGTTTATTGTTGACTTTTCTAGGATGACTTGGGTATTCTTTATGAAAAACAAATCTAAAGTTTTTGCTAAGTTTGTTGATTGGTTACACTTAGTCGAAAAAGAAACAGGTTCACAATTGGCCGCTCTTCATTTAAATAATGGAGGTGAGTATACCTCTAATGAATTTTTAGACTATTGTTGAGAACATGGAATTCATTGACAATATAGTAATTCTTATACTCCACAACAAAATGGAGTATCTGAATGGATGAATAGAACTTTAGAGGGCATAGCACATGCCATGTTGCACTATAAACAACTTGATGATAAATTTTGGGCTGAAGCTATTGGTACTGTAGTGTATTTGAGAAACAGGTCCCCCACAGTTGCGCTTTTGGGACAAACTCCATATGAGGCATGGTATGGGTTTAAACCCAAAGTTAAACACTTGAAAGTGTTTGGATGTGTTTGTTTTTCTTTGGTTCCTACTAAACATAGAACTAAGTTGGAACCACGAAGTCAAAAATGCATTTTTCTTAGTTATTCTAAAGATAAAAAGGGGTTTCATTTGCTTACATAGGATTCAGGCAAATTCATAGTGAGTCAAGATGTAATATTTGATGAGTTTGGGACTATGAAAACTATAGAGATTGATTCTCAACTTGATAGATTAGAGAGGAAAAATGCAAAAAGAGATAAGGGTTTGAATAATGGGGATAACTCTTCAAAGTTTTGGTATGAGACTCAAATTTCTTCACTTTCCTTTCCTTCATCTACAAGTTCACAGGTTGATGACTTAGAAATTGTTGAAAATTATCTAAGTCCCCCCATCGAATAATTCACCTAATGAGAATTCTAGAGTCCCTGATTTGAATAATTTGTCTAAGTATCCAAAATGGGCTCAAAGTACTTTTTATAACTTGATAATAGATGAAGTTAGTTTAATAGGGCCCAGGAATTCTCAAAAATAGGTGAACTATGCTATGGTTATTACTACTTCTTCCACTGAGCCATCCACTTTTGAGGAGGCATCTACTTAACATGTTTGGCAACAGGCAATGAAATGTGAGTATGATTCCATACTTAAACAATTATACATGGGTTTTAGTTGATCCTCCTCCACATGTTAAACCCATCAGATGTAAATGGGTTTATAAGACTAAGTATAAATCATATGGCTCCATTGATAAACATAAGGCATGACTTGTTGCAAAAGGATATGCGCAACAAGAAGGTATTGACTATGAGGAAACATTTGCACCAATTGCAAAATCACACACTATTCATATGGTACTTGCCTTAACAGCTCAAAATGGTTGGAAAGTATATCAATTGGATGTTAAAAGTGCCTTTTTAAATGGTGATTTATAGGAAGAAGTCTATATGAAACAACCTCAGGGTTTTGAATAGGTGGGTGCTGAACATAAAGTGTGTAAATTAACAAAAGCTTTGTATGGGCTCAAACAGGCACCTAGGGCTTGGTATGAGAAAATGGATTCAAACTTGAAATCCATTGGTTTTCATCATAGTGAATTAGATGATACTCTCTATTTTTGAGTGTAGGTTAAGAAAATGGTGATGCTAGTTCTCTATGTTGATGACTTGTTTATTACAGTTAATGATGAAAACCATAACAAGTCTGTGAAGAAGGAATTAAAAGATGGGTTTGAGATGATAGATCTTGGACTTCTTCACTACTATCTAGGCATAGAGGTAACTCAGAAAGAGCATAGTATTTTCATTTCACAATCTAAGTATATTTTTGAGTTATTAGAGAGGTTTGGCATGGGTGATTACAAACCTACCCTCACTCCCATGGAAAGTAACTTGAAATTGTCTAAGGATGATAGCAGTGCCTTTTTTGATGGCACCACATATAGACAATTGGTGGGAGGTTTGATATATTTGATGACTACCAAGCCTGATATTTCATTTTCAATTGGAATTTTATCTAGGTTTATGCATGAGCCTAGATAAATTCATTGGCATGTAGCAAAATGAGTACTTCATTACCTTCAGGGAATGAAAACATATGGCCTTGAATACCACCAGAACAAGAACTTCAAACTTGTTGGATGTTGTGATGCAGATTTTGGTGAATGTGTGGATGACAGAGTGTCAACCATAGGATACACTATGCATATGGGTTCAGCTGCCATTGCTTGGTGTTGTAAGAAGAAGGATACAGTGGAAAATTCATCAACAAAATTAGAGAATATTACAACATGGGATGCTTCTAGAGAAATTGTTTACCTTCATCATATTCTTGAAGATCTTCAGGTTTCTCAATTTGCTCCTACATAGTTATACATTGATAATCAGAGTGCAATCAAGATGTCCAAGAATCCAGTGTTTCATGCCAAAACAAAACATATGGATGTCAAATACCATTATCTGCAAATGTTGATGGCAAAGAAAACTCTTGATCCAATATATTTCCCAATTGCTGATCAGACAGCTGATATCTTCACAAAACCCCTTGACAGAATCAAATTTGAAAAATTCAAAAAAATGCTTGGTATGTGTCCAAAGACCTGACTTTGGATCATAGGGGGTTTGTTAGGACTTGTTCCAAAGTCTTAATGTTAGATTAGATTTTTTTTAGGAAATAAATATTGTAAATGGGGCATGCATCTTTTAGTAAAGACACCCCCATAAAATAAACTTAGTTTAATTATTAGGTAGTTTTAATGTTTTATGTTTATTAATTAGAATTACTTTACGGGTTGTTTTCCCGTATTTAGTTGGTTATAGGATTAGTTGTTTTTACCGGTCATTGGTAAAAACTATATAAATCCATGTTTGCATTGTAAAAGGGTTAACAGAGTAAAGGCACCCTTATGTACTTGATTTTTTGAATTATTAATAAAATACTTGTGCACTCACACTAAGCGGGGACAAGGTTTAACCTATTTTGATTCTGGAGTTATCATATCCTTGCATAAAGTAGCTTGTGCACTTCTTTGAAAATTAAAGTCTCCAATAATGGATTCACTAGCCTTTGCCTCTAGTATAATGGTTTGACACTAGGATTCAAAGGGATAATATGTTTAAGTATGAAGGTGTAAAATACTTTCAAATATTCATAGCTCAATGTAATAGTGTCACTAAAGTATTTCAAGGCCTACATAATCCTTTGTCTTTCAATCTAGGTACAATTTGTGCCTAAAATCACATGTTTTGAGTCCCCTACATTACCTAGATTTTAATGTTGATAGGGAATCCCTTTGGAAATGGATATTTAATATTTTTACCCTAATGGTCAAATATCCTCTCTAGTTAAACTTACCTTTTGATATGTTGTCAATTTTCAAGTTTATTACCCCTTTTTCATCTAGTTATAACTCTTCCTTATCATACTAATTAATGATCTAGGACTAAAATATGTCAATGTTGGTGATGAATTTGATGATATAATAGTAATAATTTATTACTTGAATTTTTTTTAAATTATTTTGAATATGATTAAAAACTAAATCTACTAAGAATCTCCTTAACTAGAGTTAGCAATGGGTTCTAGGGTACTTGCAACCATTCCCAACACATCTACCATATAATTATTTATTTGAGGTAGCATTTGGATGTTGAATGAATTGAAGTCCTTAATAAATTTACACACTCTCTTGAAATATCTAAAAATATTATTGTCATTAAAAGAATAGTGGATTTTGACTTGTTTGACCACAAGTTTTGAACCCCAAAGGACTTTTAGGTGCTTCACCTTATTCCTTAGTGTGAAATGGAGGCTATACTCTAATGATTTTTAATTTATTAATGAAAGAAAAATATAGCTCAATTTTTTTCAAATATGACCTTTCTCTTGGGTTTATGATCTCAATCCCAACACCAAACCCATTCTTTGATTTGGAGCAATCAAACTTTAGGTTCCACATATGATCTTGAATTGTGCATAGTATATTTTAAAAAGTGGTATCTACCACCATGTTCACTTCTTTTCTCCCTTATATAGATCTTAATTAGGACATAGTTTTTTCTTTAGCTATTAATTACCTTTTGGACTTATCATTAGTATCAAATATTGGAGCATAATGTTTTATAATGGCATCATGGGTAGCCTCTAAGCTTTTGTATTCCTCATTTTCACATAAGTGGCCTTACTTTACCTCTACATGCATTTGGGTGGAAATTAAAAATAAAAATTATTTTGGTTCATAGAGGTTATCCTCCTTTTATAGTTGGTCAAACTCTTCACATTTATGATCTTCTTTCATAATGTTCATGTTGATGGAGCATCAACCATAAGCTTCTGCTTCCTTCTCAAGTTCATAGTCCCCTAATTCATATTAATCACACAAGATATCATTGGTATTATTATATTCCATAATCATGTTATACATATTTATCCCCCTATAAATCATTATTTGATTGGACATGCCTCAACATGGAAGCTACATGGGTGATAAATTAGTGTCCATGTACCCATTAAGTGTCCTATACTAATATTGGCTGAGAAGCATCCCATATGCATTAAGTATATGTACCACTTTTATGTTAATAAATTTTTGAACTTAAGGATCATGGACCAATTTCATGTATATGTGATTCAACTATATAATAACCTTAACCTATGATTTATCCAACTAAATAATTTTTCTAATAGATTTAGTGGATGTCAATCCCAACTCCAAATGGAATAAGGAATCACATTCCCAAAGCACTTGAATCTACCAAACAATTATATAAGTTTTTTGTAAAAATTCTAACTATCAACAAAAAGAGGATCTCCATTTTTTCCTTGAAGATGAAAACATAAGCATTAGTAGCTTCATTCCTCCTTGGGTTAGATAATTCTTTTAGTCATAAGTCATTTTTATTATACATCTAAAGTAACTCAAACATTGTTATGTTGGCCTTGGTTTTATTTGAGTCTCATACAATGTTATATCCATGTTTCATTTGTTATAGTGTTTTATTATCTTGGGGAGGTGAATAATTATTTCTAGGATTATGTGAGTTAGTAAGTCCTTTGGGGGGAGTAGGGTTATTATGTGAGTTTTCATCAAGGGGAACCTGAATGTTTTTTGAAGGGGTAGAGGTGGTCATAAGACTCCATAAGTTATTCTTCACTTGATATTTTTTCCCTTTTAAAACTATTTAAAATCATATACCTCATTTAAATTGTCCCCAAGATCATTTTCACTTTCAAATGGAAACTCATAGGTCTCCAAGACTATGGTAGTACTCAGGTTATCTCCACTTAGGCATATTTTTCCATTATCATATATAGGCACTATTTCAAGGTTATATATCTCCCTTTGGAATATGTTTTATTACAATACAAACTAAGCATATATTGTTTCAACATGGCCTATTATATTTTATAGTCTACACTAAGTGGGTAAGGCTAAGTCTACCATGTTTACTAAATTAGAGGCGCTATTATTATTTTGATTGGTGTTGTCAAGAGGACTAGGCACATTTCAATTATTAGGCTTAATGCTCCACTACTTATTAGTCCTCTAAAAGTTTTAATTTTTAATTAAAGGTGGGTTATTCATAGTTTGGTTAGTGTTTGAGTCACCTATATGTGTAGGTTGACTATATCATTGGTCAATATCTAGACCATCTTATGCAAATTAACTACCTCATGCTTTGAGGGGGCATCATGGTTACTTTATACTTGAGATAGTGGACTAGAAACTAGTGTAGTATCATATATAAATATAGGGAAAATAGGATGGGCTATGTCATGGGTATTTTTAACAAGTATCTATTTTTTTAGAAATGAAGGAATAACCTATTGGTTACCATTAGGAGCAACATGACCTATTAATATAGGTGTGTATCAATATTATTAATTGAAATTAGAATTATTTTCAACTCATTAGTTGTGAAAATATGTGATTTTAGGGAGTATAGGGTTGATTTTTAGGCATGGGGTTCAAGGGCATCAGATTATAGACTAGATTTGGACTCAAATACATAGTTCCCAATATTAGATTCATTAAATAAGTATTATGGATAAGATCCTAGTTGATCATATGAATTTGGTTGTAGGCACTAGATTATCCTAATGAAGGTAATGGACCAAAACCATACCCTTGATGTACCATATGTTGTTTAATATTAACTGATTCATTATGGGCCAAAGATATATGAATATAAGAGATGTTGGGGTCCTTATAAATAATATCAAAGTCATGGGGTCTAAGACCCTCAATTATGTTATATATATTATCCAACTCCATCTATGTGTAGGGGTCCTTCAATATTTTATAAAACTTGTGAAATATGGTATTTTAAATACTCATGGGATAATTAGGCTCTCTATGGGCAGCTATAAATTAGTTATAAAGTATGTTAGGGTCTATTGGTATCCTAAATTGGTTAATGAATGTAGTCTCAAGGTCATCCCAAGAATTGATGGATCCATTTGGGAGACCTAAGTATCAACCATACATTAACTCATATAAAGTGTAATGGAATAGTCTACAAGTTATGTCTTCATGTTGAACCTAAGTTATGATCAAGGAATCCTTGAATATTTGTATGTGTTTTTTTGTTGTTCTTACCCCACCATAAACATACCTAGGACATAAATTTTCAATATTTTTGGGAAAGTCGTGGGAAAGTCCTATAATGTTCATAAGATATCTACCTCCCCATAACCTAGAAGGATTAGCCATTGTTAGGTCCTTAGGGAGATCAAAAGTGGAAATGAAAGGAACTATAGTAGTGGGTGAGATATGAACTAAGTGATTTTTTTTTGGATTATATTTCCCTTTTACAAACCTAGTTATCTTATGTCCTGAGAGTTAAAATATCTCAAATTCACCTGTAATGGAATTTGACTATGTGACAACTCTTCTATTTTCTAGTTTTATAAACCTAGAACATTCTTGTCTTAGTAAGACCTATAATATGTTAGTCACAATTAAGCATAAATATCAAATAATAATTTATTAAATACCTCCTTCTAGATCCAATATCTTGGTGTTTCATTTATTAAAACACACCAACCCTATGAGGAAAAGAGGAGAAGAAAGGCTCAACTACTAAGGATTCCCCCTCTTCCATTCTACCTCTCCTAATAGGAAGCCATCTTAGCAACAAATTTACCCAAAGTCTTTATTTACTAGGTCATGGTGAATTAGATACCTAAGTGGGTTGATGTAATTTGTTCCATACAAGGGGCCTATTTTTAGTACACTCTAATATATATGAAAGAAACTTTTGTCTCTCTTGTGTCTATAAGAACTAGCTTGTTTAGGATTACCAATGATTTCACTATTGGTGGTCGCTTGTATTTAGTCTACTAGTTTTAGAAATAATAAAAGAAGATACAAAAAAGGATAAACATGTAGTATAAATAATAATTGAATAATTGACTACAATTTAAACTATTCTAAAGCTAATCTAATAAAGATATAAAAATATAATAAAAGAGAAAGGATATAGAAAAAGGAAAGATGAGATTAATTTATAATAAGGACACTTCTAGATCTATTGAATAGATAAATCTATTGAGAACATAATATTTTATTGGATAACATAGGACAAATAGAAATTATATATGGTGCAAGAGTCTAAGGACCAAGTAGCTATGTAGAAAAGGGAATAAAAGTCACCATAGACATGGGTCAAAAATGTATATCATTTATAAATATTTCATAAAAAATATAATTAATTAATTAGTAACAAATATAAGATTCATCAATACTTAGATGTGTTATAGAAATGTCTTTAAATAACCTCAACTCATGGAAAAATGAAAAGCTAAACTAATAAGCATGAATTAAAATAAAAATTAAAATGACATAGCCCCTTTACCTAGCTTTAATTCTAAATGGACCATCCTTATCTATGTACTTTGAGTGGCCTTATATATATGATTTATTCCACTGAGTCATGAAACCAACCCTTAACTCATTGTTATAAAAATTTATTGAGGCTCACCCACCTTTGTTCAAATATGAATTGGGCCATGCACAATCCTCATGAAATTAGGATCAAGACCATGGTAATTGATCTTAAAATTGAATTTGTGTGGCTAAAGTCCCTAAAGATTACTTTAATATATCTATTTAGACATACTCTACTTGGTGATGACTTTACCTAATTAAGACAACACTTTATCATTTATGCTCTTACTCGATCCTAATGTATAAACTAAAGCTTGTGGTTAACACCACTATCTAAATTACTTAGGAATCTACATCACACAGTCCCTTTCACTACTATAATTTAAGATAATTCATGACTCCATATATCTAATTAGACTGATATTTCAATTCATGGATCTCAATGGCCTAGATAGGAAAGATAAGCATTAAGTTTAGAATATGTTATTATTTATGGAGGTGAAATTATCTTCCTTGGGAAGGTTGATCCATGTGTCCACTTTTCACTAATTTAGAAATATATCATTTCCATAAAATATTGTGATCTTGCTACATGTCAATATTAAATTTACTCACAGTGTGGCTATATGTCCTAGGGTCTTGACCATTCTTTTTATATGATGTAGTATGATCTTAATAAGTGGAAAGATCTCACTCACTCATAACTCTATAGATCCTCACTCATTATTAAATGTCTTGAATACCCCACATCCCAATAATTATTCTACATGACATCATCTTAGGGACACACTTGATATTTGTTTCATTGTACTAATCTTGCTTGATTCAAGAGTGTAGTGAAGTAAGATGATGCCCTATGGCATCATCCCATTTACCCAAAAGGTATACCACCTATTCATTATGAAATGATAATCCTAATAGATTAAAAAATTGGGATTATTCCACTTGGCATGATCTTAGGCACCCTAATTGTTTAAGGGTGAGCTTTCTTTATCAAATTCTCTAGATAAATGGAGCTCTGATATATTGGTAGGTGATGACTCCTCAAAGAAACTAGGGTTGAAAATAAAATAAATATCCATTAGGATTTGAATAAATTAGACACTATAATTTAATTTCCTCAATTTTAATTAAAAAATGGCTACATCTTAGATTCTAAAAATAAGGATGAAAAATCTTATAAAATTAACAACTGAGAAGGGGCTTTTCACCAAAGATATAATTAATCTATGTAATCAGGTGAATGATTAAGTATTTAGATTAGATAACATATAAAATTATTCAATTTCATTAAAATTAAGATATTAATTTGACCTAAAATTTAAATACTTAATAAAATTAAGATATTTTTATCTAAAGGAAAAGCATACTAGTTTTATGATGATCCTGATAAGCTAAAAGAACATACAATTTAAGATCATGTAATGTTAACATGGATGCCAGCATGTTCATCTAGTTTTAAAATTAAATAAAAATGATATCCATTTGATCATATTTGATTTAAATTAAAAACCACTGGTTTGATGATCTCTATAGTCTTGGTGTAATTATTGTTGAGAATTATTTTTGTTGTTGAGGTTTGGCATTAATGTTGTCATTGATGTCAAAGGTTATTTAGAAAGGTGTTCATGAGTTCATTAAAGAATTTTATTGTTTAAGGATAATTTAAGGAATTTTATCAAGTTATAATATCATCAATAAGTGTTTCAAGGTTATTTATCAAGTTTTAAGTGCTTGAGAATCCTAGTCATGACACTAGTCATAACATGAAGAGACCTTGTGATAAGGTATGATCTTGGTGGCTTGGTGAAATGAGTGTAAAAAGGCATAAATTTATGTATAATGTTTATTTATAATGTATATAACTCATTTTATCACTCATGTGAGTCTTAGAGTGAGCTTACAGGAGTAGGTTCTATAGACCTAGTATACAACTAGACCACTTCTAGACCTTGTTTGGCCTAATGAGGCATCATGATCTATTATCAATGAATATGAATGATGTTTGAATTTTTTTGAGAATATGAATTTTTTTTATCATCTAATTTATGTGGATATCATATGGAAAGAGGCATGAAGGTCAGTTTTGAAGCCTAATGTGGTTTACAGGTCAAGGTCTAAGCAAGCAAATGAAGAGGTGGTGGACAAATTGGGTATGAGGTTATGTTTTAAATGTAAATATGAAAATTTGAGTGTTTTAAGAGTTATGGTGTATTTTTTAAGTCATTTTTTTTAATTTTTAGGTCATGGTTTATAGGAAAAGGCATGAAAAGTGGTTTTGAGGTCTATCAAGTACACAGAATGAAGGGTTCTCAACTCAAGAAGGAATTTTAGGTTTTCATTAACATGTGTAACCTCTAAATGATAAAATGATATTTTAATTAAATATGGTTACGGGTCATAAATAATATCTCTAGGAATAATTTTTGGAAATGAGGGACAATTCTTTATGAATAATCATTAACACTAGAAATAATGTTAACCCTCTCTAAAACCATAACAATGACATGATATTAAACACATTATTATAAAGTGATAAAAATGGTTTTGAATGGATATTTAAGTTATTTTATGTTGTACTCAACTCTCCAAATAACCTCCATGTGTGATTTGTTTATTAAGTGTATGAGTAGACCCTATAGGAAAATGCTAGTTTTTTGGAGATTTTCTATAGTAATTAGAGTTGACCAAGTAAAAATATGTAAATCATTGTATGGATAAGGTTTATAATTTTATTTTATGTCCATGGTGGTTTATATACATTTTATATCCCTTATGTGTGCTAAATCAATCATCTAAAACAACTTGTTGTTAATAGGATTAATGGTGTAAATAGTGAGAAACCTAGGCAGAAGTGAGAAGATGATTAGATATGCATTATCATGGAATATGGATGAATAAAAGTACATGGATACATTTTTAAATATTTTAAATTCATTTTAATTTTTTATATACGTTTTTGGGATCATTTTATATAGAAAAACATTGCTCACAAGTTGACTTGTCTAGCTTAGTGAAGTCTATGTATAGTGAGGTCATGAGATTGGTCTAAACTACCAATTATTCCATTATAAATTATGATAATTTTATTGTATTTTTTTATCTTAATGTTTTAGGATCACTTTAATTCATTTGAATTATTTGATTTTGTTCCTTCAAGTGTCATAATTTCAAGTTTCCATGACTATGTTTTGAGGCTAGTTGGCATTTTTTAGTGGGCTATTTACAAAGAAGGGTTTGAGTCATTTTTCCCTAAGTTTTGAATTAAAAAGAATATTTTGATGACCATAAGGTCATATAGTTTCTATATGTGTGATTTTTTCCATGTATTTTAATCAAAATTATGTTTTATCTTTCGTGGTTTAAGATAGACTTTATGGGGATGCACATACCTAATTATGAACAGTACTAAAAACATGCTTCAAGTGGTGATTAGATATAAAATGTGTCATGTACCTAAGATGAGAAAATAAATGATATATTTTAGTGTCATATTTATTCTCCCTACTATGTATGAAGTTATAAAGTGTTATAATAAGATCTAAATTTAATGTGTGCTAATGTAGGCCTAATCAAATTAGGTCTCCTTAAGGCCTAAAAAGGGTTTTGGTCCTATATTCTATGACCAACCTAGTGTAATTTTATATTCATTTTTATATAATGTATCAAGTAATCTTATATTTAAAATATAATTTTCCAAGTGTGTATGGACAATCAATAGGTGTATGAGTAAGATCCTAGTATATGAGCAAGGCCTAATAGGCCTAATTATCAAGTTAGAGAATAAGAAAGTTGAAGTGGAAGATATAACACTTAGAATATCTAAAGCAGATATTTTATACCATAAAAATGGTAAAAATAAACTATCATGAAGATATAATATGAGTATTTTAGATGACTCTCAAGGTCAAATGACCTAATCTATCGTAAAGAGACATAGTTGAGCGAAGGAGCCTAGAAGGTGGTTTGAGAGGGATAAGTATGTGAAAAACTAAAGAGGTGGTCATCATCAATTGGTTGAGTAATAAAGTGTTTTGAAAGTGATAAAATAAATTAGGTGGCTAAGTTGGTTTTGATTTATCTATGGGATTGGTACCTCCTTGTAAATAGGTACTTGCTAAAGCCTAATTAAGTGGGTGCTTGGCTAGTTGGGGTTAGTGTTCCATGTGAAGTTGGTGATTCACTAAATCTTGATGTTTATATCATAAGAATATAGTAAATTTATATATATAAATTTTTTATCTTACCCTTGAGGGTTTCCCACTTAAATAAGTGTTTTATATGTTATGCTCTAGTCTCATGCTCATATAAATGGTTCTTGATGTGTTGTTAGTTCAATATATTACTTTGATAGTTCATGAATAATAAAGTAATGTCATAAAAGTTTTTGATGAATGATTCACACCCCCTCTTAGTAATTTTTATTCTAAAAATTTTCATCAGATCCTAGTCCTTTAACACAAATCTAACATCTTGAAGGTTATCCTAAGAAGTACAAGATGTCTTTCGATCAACAACAAGAAGATAACATGTATGATAAAGAAGTATACTATGATAGTGAAGAAGGAAAAGCTGATGTATACCTTAAAGCTGAGATCACGAGTTCCCTTGATGGTTTCAAGCATAAAATTAAGACTATAAAGGATCTTAGGATTCATTTAGAAGGTGTCAACACAAGTATTAGGTCAAAGGATGTCGAGTATTCCCAATGGAAGATGGATCTAGATTCATTAAAGCTTGAACATGAGAAACTCATAGACAAAATGAGCAAGTTTGAGAGAGAGCATGAGAAGTCAAAATATGCTAAGAGTACTAACATGAAAATACCAATCAGGTATCCCAATGTAATGAATGATAATTCATCATGATACCATGGAAAAAGGAGTAATCAGTTAAGAGGTAAGTATAAGAATTTTTTTTTCTACATTTGTCACAATATAGGACACATTACAATATTTTTCTCTAATAGAGTTATAAGGACCTCAATATTCAAAAATACATATGAATATCCTAGAATGCATGAGAAGGATTAAACATTGGTATGTAATACAAATAAATCTAGGATGGATCATATTGAACTCAAGAGTCAAGATGGACTATTTTCTAAAGAAGAATATAAAACCAAAGAGGATTCTATACTAGCTCAAATTTCCTTTCACATTCAATATGAAGGCATGAAATGGTATATAGATAGTGTTTTCTCAAGTCACATGATAAGAGATATAAATAAGTTCATATCATTAAATAATAATGTTGTAGGAATAATGAAGTTTGGAGACAACACAATTGCTAACATAATTGTCAAGGGTATCTTGAGTTTGGACAATGGTAAGACCAAGACACAAAATGTGTTGTATGTGGAAGGTTTGAAACATAACCTACTTAGTGTAAGTCAAATGTGAAATTAGGGACACATAAGAAACTTTCATGATAGAGGATGTGAGATAAAGAGAACCAAATTAATATGTCTAATTACCAATTCTAAGAGGATCAAAAATAATCTATATGCCTTGAATGATATCAAGGAGAGATGCTTCATTATAAAGATATATTAAAGATGGATAGGGTACATAAGGTTAGGTCACATAAAATTTAACAATATATTCAAGATTAGCACTAAAAATTATGTGAATAACATGCCTAAGATCACAAAACCTACAAACATACTCTAGAAGGCATGCTAGCATGGTAAGCAGACTAGAAGAAGGTTCAAATCCAAGGACTACTCTACTACAAGACCCTTGGAGTTATAACACATAGATATCTATGGTCCTACAAGAATTCAAAGAACCCATGGAAATATATACTTTATGTTACTCATTTATGACTACCTAAGCATGACTTGGGTTGTATTATTTAAATAAAATTTAGAAGCTCTTGAAAACTTCAAGGCATTCAATGATCTTGTTGATAATGAGAAGAATGTGAAGATCAAGTTCCTAAGATATGATATAGGAGGATATTTTTGCTCAAATGAGTTTGATGACATATATGAGGTTCATGGAATAAGGAGACAATTCTTAGTAGCTAGGACACCTTAATAAAATGGGGTAGTGGAAAGGAAGAATAGGATAATTCAAGAGATGGATATAACTATGTAAAATGTGTCTATATTATTTGATCGATATTGGAGAGAAGAAATAAGCAGTGTTATCTACATTTTGAATAGAGAAAAAATAAGGACTAATGGTAATAAGACTCTTTATGAACTATGGAAGGGTAGACATGCTAATGTGGAACACTTTAGAATGTTTTAGAGTAAATTTTTCATCAAAAGAGATGATGAATACTTTGGAAAGTTTGATTCTAGATATGATGAAGGCATATTCTTAGAATAATCATCAATTATCTTAGCCTAAATATTTTATAACAAGAGGATAAAAATGATAGTGGAAATTACCAATGTGAATATTGATGAGATAAGGAAATCACACTCATAGTCAAAGGACACTTTAGAGAATCTAGACTTCAAGAATGAATAGGAGACTATAGAGATTGTTGAGGAAGAATAAGTTGAAGAGAGACAGGACTCAAAAGTAACCTCAAGATAAATTCAAAGACATCACCTTGTATCTCAAATCATTGGTAACAAGAATTCATGTATGAAAATAAGGAGAATATTGGTAAGTAATCTAAATCAAGAGAATGTTTCTCTATTAGCTAAGATTGAACCTAAGAGTCTAAGCAAGCAAAGACAAATTTTTGATATATTTTATGAATGACGAGGTAGATCAAATAGAGAAGAATAAGACTTGGGAATTAGTTCATAGGCCTAAAGATAAGAATGTCATTGGCATAAAATGGGTTTTTAGAAATAAGTTGAATGAAGATAGATAAGTCACTAGAAAAAAGGCTAGATTGGTAAGCAAGGGATATGCACAAGTTGAATGGGTATACTTTGAGGAGCCCTTTACACTAGTAGAAACATTGGAGGCTATCAAATTTTTATAGCATATTAATGATTTAAAGGGTTCAAGGTATAGTAGATGGATGTCAAATCTCCCTTTTTGAATGGTAATTTGGAATAAGAAGTGTACATTGAGCAACCTGAGGGGTTCTCACTATCATATGACAAAGACTATGTTTCTATATTGAAAAAGTCTCTCTATGGTCTAAATTAAGCTCTTAGAGCTTGGTATGCTAGGTTGAATAGGTATCTATTAGATCAAGGATTCAAAAGAGTTGTTATAGATAGTAATCTATACATCAATACAAAATATAACCATTAGTTGATAGTAGTTATTTATGTGGATGACATCTTCTTTAGTGGAAATAATGAGAACATGACCAATGCCTTTACATAGTTGATGAATAAATATATTGAGATGTCCATTCTAGGATAACTATCATTCTTTTTTGGGTTATAAATCATTTAATCTTAAAAATTTATATTCATCTCACAAGCCAAGTACATAAGAGAGATGTTGAAGAAATTTGAGATGGAAGATTTCAAGGCAATGAGTAGACCCATGATTAAAGGGTGTAAGTTGATCAAGGAATATTATTCTTCAAAGTTTAACCATACATCATATAGGTCAATAATTGTAAGTTTACTATACACTGCTACCTCTGGACCTAACATCATGCAAGTATTAGGTATTATGGTAAGGCTTCAAGAAGATCCAAAGGAGAATAATCTTCAACCATTAAAAATGATACTCAAGTATCTCAAGGGGAATATGGATTATGTATTGTGGTATCCAAAAAGCAAGGAGTTAAATTTGATATCCTACATAAATATATAATGGGTAGGAAGTATCTATGATAGGAAGAGTACTAGTGGAGAAGCTTTCTTCTTAGGTAGGTGCCTAGTTTCATGGATAAGCAAGAAGAAACCATAGCTAGCATTAGCCACTTGTGAGGTTGAGTATATTGTAATATATTTATGTTTCACTGAGGTCTTATGGATGATACAAACCCTAAAAGACTACAAGGTGGAGTATGATGGTCCTAACCCTATCTATTATGACAATACAAATTATATAAGTGTCTCAAAGAGCCTTATGATGTACTCAAGGACCAAACACATTCCCATTAGGTATTATTTTATAATATAGTATAAAAGTGAACAAATTTTTAGACTTGAGTATGTTTCTACACAAGATCATATTGTAGACATCTTGACCAAACCAATTCCAAAGGTAAGATTTGAACACCTAAGATAAGAATTGGGTGTAATTCCTACCCCTAAAAATAATGAAATAATATAAAGTACTTAGGGGAGGTAATTAGGTTCATTAATTCCAATAATAGGTGAGTTATTATAAGAAGGTATGCATGGAGATATGTGGAGTATGTTTGTATTCTGTCTCATAAACTCATAGTCCTATATGTTGAGCATTTTGGTTGCAAGGATTATGGTCCAAGGATTTATAAGCATAAATTTGTCATTTATGTAAAAGGGTGATAAATAATATAAATTTGAGATAAGAATGATCAGTATGTAATATGTTTTTCCATCAATAACAAAGGGGGAGATTATTGTGCATTGTTCCTATTATTGAAGTTTGGCATTGATGTTAAAGGTTATTAAGAAAGTTGTTCATGAGGTCATTTAAGAATGTTATTATTTAATTATAAATTAAGACATGTGAGTAAGGTATAAGAGCATAAATTAGTGTTTCAAGGTTAGTTGTCAAGTTTTAAGTGCTTGGAAGCCTAGTCATGGCACCAGTCATAGCATAAAGAGACCTTATGAGAAGGTATGCGATTGGTTTCTTGGTGAAATGGGTGCACATATGAATGAATGAATGTATAATGTTTCTTTATCATGTATATTATTGATTATATCACTCGTGAAAATCTCAAGGTGAGCCTACAAGGGTAGGTTCTACAAACCTAGTATGCAACTAGACCACTTCTAGACCCTATTTGGCCTAATGAGGCATCATGATCTATTTTCAAGGCATATGAATGATGTTTTACATTGTTTCAAAATGTGATATGTTTTTTGATCATTTAATTGAGGTGGAGAGCACATGGAAAGAGGCACGAAGGCCATTTTCAAGGCCTTATGTGGTTTGTAGGTCAAGGTTTAACCAAGCAAAGAGAGAGATAGTGGCCAAATGGGGTATGAAGTTATATTTCCAATGAAATTATGGATAAGTTAGTGTTTTATAGGTATATTATAGTTTTTAAATAATTTTAACAAATTTTGAGGTCATGGTTTACATGAAAAAACATGACAAGTGGTTTTGAGGTCTCTCAAGTGTACATAATGAAGGGTTCTCAACCTAATAAGGACGTTCAAGTGTTAATTGTAACATGTAACCTTTTCATGTGAACATGATATATTAATTATTTATGGGTAAAATTACTATCTATGATATCTAGGAATTATGTTTGGAAATGAGGGGTAGTTCTTTATGAACAATCGTTAACACCAAAAATAGTGTTAACCCTCTCTAAAACCCTAATAATGAGTTGATATGAAATAAGTTGTTATAAAATTATTATAATTGTTTGGTATGGATATTTAAGTTATTTATGGTGATATTAAACTCTCCAAATAACCTCCATGTGTGATTGGTTTTTTAGGTGTACAAGTTGACCCTATAAGAAAGTGTTAGTTTCTTAGAGATTTATTTTAGAAATCATAGTTGACCAAGTCAAAATATGAAAATAATTAGATGGATAATTTTGAGACTTATATTTTATTTCCATGGTGGTTTATTTAAATATTATATCCCTTATGTATTCTAAACTATTCATCCAAAACAACCTATCATTAACAGGCCTAATGCTTTAAACAGTGGAAAACCTAGGCAGAAGTGAGAAGATGATTAGGGATGTGTTATCATGGAATAGGGATGAATAAAATTACATGGAGACATTTTTAAATATTTTTAATAATTTTCATTTTGGATATAAGTTTTGGAGATAAATATAAATAGCAAAAAGTTTCTCACAATTTTGACTTGTCTAGCTCAGTGAAGTCTGTGTACAGTGAGGTCATGAGATTGGTCTGCAAGAAAAAATATTTCCATTAGATATTATTATATTTTTGTTGTATATTATTATAATAATTTTTTAAGATCATTTTCATGAATTTTTAATTCATTTATTTGTGTTATTTTAGGTGTCATAAGTTCAAATTTCCATGACTATGTTTTTGAGGCTAGTTGGCACTTCTAAGTGGGCTATTTATAGGAAAAGGGTTTGAATCCTTTTACCCCTAAATTGTGAAGTAAAAATTATATGATGATGAACCTGAGGTCATGTAGTTTTTTTAATGTGATATTTTTCATGGTTTTTTTATAATTTTTTTTTTTATCTTTATTATTTCAAGATTAACTCTCTAAGTATGCATAGCCTAATTATTAATAGTACTAATGGCATGGTTCAAGTGGTGATTAGAGATAAAAAGGTGTAATGGACATAATATGATATTAGTATGGGTATATTTTAATATCATATAAATTTATCATTCCATGTATGAATTTTTAAATTTTTGATAAGATCTAAAGGTAATGTGTGTTAATGTACGTCTAATTGAATCATGTCTCTTTAAGCCCTAAAAGGGGTTTTGGTCCTATATTTTATGACCAAACTACTGAAATTTTTGATTAATGTTTTTCAAATTACCTAAGGCCTATTATATTAAAAATATAATTGGTCAAGTGTGTATTGATGATAAAGAGTTGTATGAGCAAGAGCCTAGTATAAGATCAAGGCCTAATAGGACTAATTATGTAGTTAGAGAATGAATGAGTTAGAGAGAGAGAGAGAGAGAGAGAGAGAGAGAGAGAGAGAGAGAGAGAGAGAGAGAGAGAGAGAGGAGAGTGAGAGAGAGAGAGAGAGAGAGAGAGAGAGGAGAGAGAGAGAGAGAGAGAGAGAGCACTTAGAAGATATAAATGTGGTCTTGTATAATATAATAAGGGTGCATATAAACTATCAAAAAGATTATAACATGGGTAATATAGATGACTATCAAGGTAAAATGACCTAATCTATCTTGAAGAGACCTAGTTGAGCAAAGGAGCCTAGAAGGCGGTTTGAGAGTGTTAAGAGAGTGAGAAGATGAAGAGATGGTCATCATAAATTAGTTGAGAAATAATTTTTTGGGAAAGGTGATCAAATAAATGAG